>LPNX011159384.1:44610-111956 GCA_001517045.1 Pseudotsuga menziesii | reverse complement strand
ATAAAATATATGACCAGATAATAAGTAACTAAAGTAAAAATCACCACATAAAAATAAAATTAAGAATATGAATTGTTCATTTATTTGGTCATTGTTAGTTGGGTCACTCTCACAATGGAAAATTGCAGTTTTCACAATTAATTTATACAATTTACTAAATTATAAAGCTATATATGGATTTAGACAACCTCTTCTAGTGGGTCTCTAAATCTAGATGCAGTGTTAGAATTTAGTAAATTGTATACCCCCTCATGTGTCACAACTCAACATTAATGCATGAAGTAGATTTTCACTACTTACATTAATGACCTTATACATCGTCTTATGTTTCTAGCGAAGACATTATTTTCTTATAAGATTTACATCCTTCCCAAGGTATCAGAATTAATTTTGAATATATCTATGGTACATGAATTAATAAAAAAATCCCAATTTGATATATCGCAAGTACCACAAGCCTAAACTAAAATGACCACATAACAATTGGTCATTTTTTGTTGTGTCACTTCGACAATAGAAAATTACAATTTTGACAATGAATTTGTAAAATTTACTAAATTTTAACACTGTAGATGGATTCAGAGACCCCTTTTTATGGGGACTCTAAATACGCAATGGGGATATCTGATTCCATTGTGGGGATCTCTAAATCTATTTGCAATGTTAAAATTTAGTAGATTGTAACATTGTAAACGGATTTAGAGACAGAAGCTAGTATCGAAACATGATTCCATAGGAAACCTATTGAATTTTTTGCAAGATAATTTCATCTATACTATCACATCCAATTCAATGTGCTTATCATGTATATATATTATTTCACCATTTTTTTTTTTGTATTATCCCTTTGACAAATCCACCAAATTGCATCATCTGCATATTAATCATAGTGTGGTAATTCAGTCGAGTCTTTGATATTTGTTGTATTTTTCTATCGGTATTGTCATGTCATGAAGTTGGTTCAATTATGTTTGTCTCATATTACTAGAAAATTTCATATTTTGTTTGAACAAAATCATCGTTCTTTGACCCTCTCAGCAGTTTGTTAATGTTTTGACAAGTTCATGTATTTTAATGCATCATCATGATGCTAGCTAAAAATTTTCAATTTCACAACCTCCATTAATTCTCCATATGCATCCATTCATCATGGTTCTCCTCGCATCCGATTTTGCAAAGTTATAAATGTTTCCTCAGGCCTCTCCCTTGCAAAAAATCACCAATGTCCTCCATTTTGAAAATAAAACAAAATAATCCATTTTTGTAAAATTATTTTAACTGTTGTTGGATATGTTAGATGACAATCCAGACATCGTTGACCGTTCGATACCACTTAAATTAGAACTTGTATCTCATATTGAATATTAAGTGAAGTTTTAAATACCACTTAGCATGGAACTCATATCTCCCCACAACTACCCTGTAACCTTTGGGATCAAAAGCACAAAACTATTGTGATTTCATAAAAAGTTAATATATCTTAATGTCTTATACAATATAATATATAATAATATTAATAAAACAAAGTAATTATATATGATATGTAATATTTAATAAGTTAATATTTTTTATGATATAATATGTAATAGTATAAATCTAATATAGTTAATATATATAAACATATTAACAAATAAAAATTCAAAAAACAAAAATAACTAAACAAGCATATTGAAAGGGTGAAAATTTGAGAGACATCGGAGGGAAAGACCAGACTGAGATAATTTATGGTTTCAATTGGGGATTTCTTCTCTTTGGATAGATCATACAAAACCTGGAAGCTAGTTTGCTCACAGTTTCACTCTAGAGTTTCAGTTTGGAGATGAGGTCTTGTATTCCAAATTTCATAAGTACAAAAATCCTCTTTTATTTTGTATTGTTGTTTCTAGATTGGGAATGTACTAGATCTCTAATAAAATCAGAACCTTGATAACAACATGACTAGGTTTCTTTTTCAGGAAACCTTGAAAATGGCATGACTAAGTTTGTTTTCTCATAATTTGTATGAGGATTTTAACTAGATAAGCTCTTAGGGTTTATGGATTGGTATCATACTTTGTCGACAGAACCCTGATAATGGCATAGTCGGTTTGATTGGATTTATAATTTTAGAATGGAAATTTTTAAGATGAGAAAATATTGAATAGTTGATGGTTTTTTTTGGTGCCCCACCTTTAATCAATAGATAGATATCAACAGTTTGAGCCTCAAACCTCATGTTTACTAAAGCACATTGGAAAAATTCAAGTTAAGGGTTCAAACTCAGCAAAACCCTGATGGATTTTGATGATATTGATATTTTTTCTAGAAATGACACGAGCAAGTGACAATTTATTTCTTAGCAGATGTAATCTATCATGTTTAATTAGTCTGGTCATGTATTCTCCAAGCAAGTAGTAAGGGTCCTGGTCAAGAAAAAAAAAATGATCAAATCCCACCAATCATAGTTCAACACCATGAAATGCAATTCTTCATTAATAAAAACGTCAATTTATGTTCCGTGGCTACACTCCTGTATTACCTTAAAACCAAAGTTTTTCAGTAATAAATACAACATCTGATAATATTTTTAGAATTATTTTCCAAAAAAACATAGTACCTATGCCAACCCAACCTGTTGGTCCATCGATCAATCAATCTCTCCATCGTTGCACCTAGATATGGAGTTGGTGGATTTGATGCTCGATACAACCCATTTTTCAATATTGCTACCTTGGATTTTTGGCGCAAAGTATACAATGAATGGATCAAACTATCCTCTTGCATTGAAGGCTCTATCTACCTACCCTCCCCTCTTTGAATATATCTATGTGTCTGGTGTATGATCCTCACCTACCTGGTGAATCATATATAACAAATTGTAGTACCTCATTTTATTAGAATTGAATAGTTAATTGGAAAGCTTTGTTTTTGTTTTTGAATTGAAATCCAAGCAAGTAACAAATTCAAGTCGGGAATACAAGCCCAACAAAGTATCCAAGCAAGGATCTATAGAATTTCATTGAGTTGAAGGATATAAAAAAATATTGTAGATGCATGAACTAGATCATCCTTATTCCCCGCTACTCAATTGACCTAAAAAAGGTGTACTCATTGAATTGATATGATTGGGATGAATGCATCTTCATAGGCATGTGGGATTATTAGATAATGTGTAAAAAAATGACAAATTATACACCATTTAAATTGGTTTATGAATTTTACGGAAACAAATTTCTAGCTCTTTTTGCATGTCTTTTGTTATCAATTTTTTGAGTTATAAGCATATGATCTCTAAACTATCACTAAAGATCAATGTGATAGGATTTGGTATTCTCAAAACAAATATTATTTAAATTATAGTTAAGTAGTGTGATAATATTTATAGCATGCAATTATTTACTATTACATCATCATGCTAAATATTTTCATAAATATTTTGTTTTATGTTTGTCTGATACATGCTTGTATAGGCATGTGGAACGTGTTGCATACTAGGATCAACTTAGTAGTGAAATTATTAAATTATCAGATCCACCTTCTTTAGCATGCAATAAAGCTAACAATTCACAAGCAAAAGATGGAAGTACACAGTCTACAGAGGGTATTCCTCCAAAATCTCCAAATGATCGACCAGCTCCAAGGTCGAGACGACCACAAGCTGTAATCAAACTTGTCATGAGAAGGTACTCCATAGTATATGTATTTTGTTGATGTTTATCTTTCTAATTTGTTAATGTTATTTTAATTGTACACGTTAGAATCAACATTCGGAAGCTTCTCTCTAGCAATGCTACATGCAAAAACAAGAGTTGTGTAGGAGATGGGAAAAATTCGAGTTGCATAATTTTGTTTGGGTGTTTGTGTTGTTGACAAAGACACCCATCCTGAAGCATTTTTGGAAAATGGAAGTATGGGATTATCCAAATCAACAAATGTCGAGTACAAATATGGGTCTCTTTTTGAAGGGATTACTTTCTTTGAACATAATTTTTCTATATCATTTTGCAAGTTAAGTGTAGGGTCCAAAACTAGAATTTTGTTATTTATTCATGAACTCAAGTTTGAAAATTAAATCATAGATTTTGTAATTGCGAAAAAATACTAGATGTCACTTACATGGTGGGTTTAGTGTCAAACTAAAGTCAAACGACTCTGATATTAGCCATAACACAAGGTACTTGACCGCCAAAAGCATATATCTTTGCAAATGGATTCACATGACTATATATGATGATTCATAGCAGGAATTGCTTAAATGTAGGTTCTGATTTGAATTCATGTTCAGGTGAATGGAAATATGTTCATGAAACCTTCATAAATCGTTGGATGAAATAGTTCGAAAAATGGATTTTAGTTATTGTATTTTCCAAGTCGTTGTGGCAGCCAAGGTGCAACAAAATATCATAACATCAACACCTATGGAACAATGTTGGTATAGAATTATTTTGTTTCTATTAATATGATGTATTGAGCTAGTTTTCCTACATGAAATCGCTAGATGTGTACGCAGTTATATAGTTTCTTTCCACAGTTGAATGAATAGACTATAACTCCTTCTAGGTTCAATCTGAGTTGTTCGATCTAGGTAAGTAATGGTCACAATTTGATTAGGAAATTCAAATGAGACTTGTTTAAGATTCAGATTAATTTAAATTGTTGGATGGAGTCTCCTCGATGGTCATGCTGAAATCGAGCCCTTTGAACATAAGTAAATCCATTTGCAAAGGTGTGAGGCAAATTTTGTTTGTTGACTCAACTTAACAATAGATTTTGAGCCTTCCAATGAATGCATCGTTTGAATTTTGCGCTGCTAATATTACTAAACATGATAATTTGTGTTGAATTGGAGGTTTTCATTACCTTATTAGTGTTATAGTTAACAAAAAAACCTAAATCATATTATAGTGATGCCAATGTTGGGAAGACCTTCTAGTTAAATTAGAAATTGTCAAATTTCTTTAAGTGTCTGCACCAACATACATCTTGAAGAAAAATTCATCCTTATAAGAGTGGTGTGCATTGTCATTGTGAGGAGGTTGATTTCATCATCATTTAGGAGGGAAATTTCATCATCATACAAAAGGATGCAACATGTATTTGTGAAGGAGTATAGAAGGTTGTTATGTGAAGGAGAACATGGGGTTGTCTGAAGGAGTAAAAGAGGTTATTTTATGTAGCTATGAAGGAGGTATTCAGTACGAGTACATGTCCTACTATGTGAATAGAGGTGTCGAGGTCGAACATAGTAGTCCACTTTCTAATTACCGATCATTGATGTATATCGTTAACAGATGCGAGATCACCCACCAATAATGAAAATGGGAATCAAGGCACTAGAGTGCAATCTAACAAGTGTGAATAGATTTGTTGAGGTTTAACACTTGAAAGAATCCATCGATAAGGGGACATTGATGTATTCCCAAAAATTGTCGATGGCGAGAGAACCTACCACTAATGACTGTAAGTATCAAGGAACTCAAATGACTCTAGACTCCTATCCTAGAATAAATGATCTGAAGTCGATGGAATGGAATCCACTGGAAGGAGGGAATTAATGCATCCCCCATCAACCAACATGAGGTACTCAACAACGCCATATAATGTGGAAGGACAAGATTTGCATAAACTAGTAATAGTACAGGGAATGGCAGACATGCAAAGTCAAGACAACTGAGGAATGCCCGACTCAGGCTTCAACTTCCTTCGAACAAAATCATAAAGGCGAATGGTGACTGAATGTAGGAATCATAAACTCGATATACAAAACTAGTACATCTTTGTGATGTAGGAGGCATCAACAAAGACTCCATAGGGACTGGAATCTTAACCAGTCGGTGGAGGTAAACTCATAGAAACATGTATAGATCCTAAATTCAAACTATTAACCCAACCAACGGATGTGATATACAGTAATCTGTTCGAAGGCAACACAACTCAATTTCTGCCCAAGATAACATCTTTTCTTGTCCGGATTTTTGGTTTTTTTATTTTTTTGGACTTTTTCAGATATTTTGAAAAACTTTAAAAAGAATAAAAGTGATTTATAGTTACAAATCTAGGAGGATACGAGTGTCAATGGGTAAACAAACTATTTCCAAGTATTGGAACATACCTATGCTCCATGTAGGGAAACATGTGAAGGATAACGACACTTGGGGGAAAATCCCCTCTTGGTAAAAAAAATGGGGAATCAAGCTGCAAAGGATATATAAAGGCTAAAATTGGCTAGACATGAGACAAGCTTGGGATATATGTCTGATAATCAAAGTTAGGGAAGCCAGCATAAGGCTCAATAAGGCAAGAAAAACTCATGATAATGCAATTACAACTTGACATATACAAGGAAGTCCCAGGGAAATGGCCAACATAAAGGTCAAGAGGAGTATGAATCTCTTCCTCGAATTCATGGCGGTACTTTACAAAGGACTCCCACACCGTAACAGAGAAATGTTGTCATGGGCACAAAATGCAAAATAGGATCTAACTAGGGTACCCATTTATGGTAAAGCTCTACCATTCACAACATGTCAGTTCTAAAAGTAGCAAGAAGGTTATGTGACAAGATGGAATGGGTTCGTACCTAAGGTTAAAATGAAACAGTCATAAGGTTATGCAAAGTGCAAATGGATGTGAAACCTAACCTATATTCCAATTTAGACATAATACATGCAATAGGCACAAACAGATCAAAGCCACAGTCAAACCGCACTCAAGATGGATTCCTACAACATCAAATTAGTTCAAACGGTCCAAAATGGTCAAAAACTGTAGAAAGTAGGTAAAAACTTTAAAATTTTTCTATAAATAGTGAAAAATTTTAAAATTTTCATACTGTTTGAAATTTTTACCCAACATAGTGCATTTGAGCTCAGAACTTCAAAACCGAATTTTGGGAGCATCATCCAGCGGAATCCTCCCTTGTTTGATCCAGGTAGATTCTAATGCTCTACTCTTTCATTTTCATGCAATTTTTTTGAAATTTCATGGTCTATTTAATTTTTTGAGCCATCCAAACTTATGCGTTCATCCCATACAGAAATCGGGCCTTTTTCCACGTATAGGGCTTGCCGTTTGCGGAAAATGCATCAAAAGCCTCGTACATATGCAACTGTTTTGAAAATAGACATGTACAAGCCTGCATCAAGGTTTTAAAGGGTAAATCTTGATAATAAAAACTTGGTTTTTGTGTAGGATGGTGCTAGAGTGGAGAGAAAGAGAGCACGATGATGTTGTGGAAGCTGTGCAAGGTGATATCATGGCCCAACAAGCATTACAGGCATGTGGATGGTACAAGTTTTGGTGTCTCAGTAGCCTGAGGGCCAAACAAAGATTACTCCATCTATTGGTAGACTATTGGGATCCAAAGTCTGAAAAATTTCAAATAGATGGGATGTCGCTCAACATTGAGGTTGAGGACATATATTTCATCACAGGTTTGTCCTGACGAGGGGAGATGGTGAACCTCTGATCTCGTGGTCCAGGAGGTGGGATGACCATAGGTGAGTACATTGCTGTGTATTGTTTTCTGGATACGGAAAAGGTTGGGATTCAAATCCTGACAAACTCTATTAAGATTCTAGGGCTAAAATCCATACTTTTGGCACTAGGTAGGATTGCAGGGTTGGATTCACTCCACCAGGACTCATGGCCAATGATGTTCTATGCGCTAGAGTGCATGCGAGTTATGGTATATGACTAGAGTACTACGCTGTTGAGCAACATGAAACAATAGCTCAATGACTGGAAGATGGGCAGGGTGCAAAACTTTGCATTCGACAGTATATTGAGCACTTTTTTCTTTGAGCGGGTGCCAGAGCTAAGCCCTAGGGTAGAAATTTCTCCACATGGAGTCTGGGATCTATCCCAGCAACACTGGGAAAATGTCATGCATAGACTGGGTGGTGGCAGGGTGGCTAACCCCTACCCAGCAGATTTCTTTCCATGGTGACAGACATAGATCGTCGCCAAAGACGACTACCCCTATGTAGGGATAGACTTCTGTGGAGACCCAGATATTCCCCTACCACTAGGAGCGGCTTAAGGTGACATAGGTAAATAATCCCAAACCCACTTTTTAAAGTTTTGAATTATTTAATTTTTTTTGTTTTTTGATATATTGACTCAAAAGGCATGTTTTTGGGTGTGACGACACATAGTGACAATATTTCATGTATATGCAAATGTAGGACGATGAAGGATGGATGGTTTTCCTCGTCATCGACGGAGGGGAAGAGGAGATGATATTATTGGTGCGGATGTGGAGTGGATGCTCCAAAGGATCCACACAAACTTTTTTCATTTGACACACACGGTACCCATGGTGCAAGTCAAGGAATTTCCTGAGGCCATGCAGCTCCAGTTCGTTGGTATACCATGAGCATGGGTTCGACTATTTCAATAGATATCTAGAGCCGTAGTGTGCTATCATGATCAGAACCCCCCTCTGCGTCAAGCTTAGAGACCTGAGTGTACTCATTTTTGGATGACCGTGTATTATGTCTTGGTGTCTCGAAAGCCCCAATTTTGTATATGACACTTATGTATTATGACATCACTTTTTGGATGTCGATGAAAAAACTTTTGTCATGATCGATTTTATTTTATTTACATGTGTGTAAAATATGTTTGTGATATGCTTATGGTCTATGAAAAAAACGCCAATCTAGCACATAGTTAGCATATGAGTTAGCAACTTGATTAAAATTTCTTGGAACATGAATGTATGTTATATTCTCAAAATGTCATTCTAGCAATCTAACACGTAAGAATCTTTGTAATAATGTCGGATCCCTAATGCGATACAAGCCATTAAGCTACGAACCCACTAACTGTGAATCAAGGAGTACCTCAAGAGAATGAACGCCATGTGAAAAGGCATCATGTAATAGTTCAATGATGGCACTATATTCAGTAACATTGTTTGAAGAAGGCCGTAAACATACGCATCCTAAAGACAATACTTGACCCATAGGAGTATAGATCACCCAAGCAGCCGAAGCTGAGTTTTTAATATGGCGACTAGCACCATTAGCGAATCCTATGTAAATGGAAGACTCTATTGTCATATTCCATAAGAAATGAAAGCTAATCAACAAACCCGATCACCATAAGAGAACCTAACTATGCAATGCAAAACTGTACAATAATATAAAAAAATCACCCCTGGCTGAAGATCATGCATAGTATTTTTTGAGACAGAGCCCATTTCTAGGCTCCACCAAGGTTGTCCCTTCATAATCAGCCAAATCATAGGCACCTTTCTCTAAGACTCTTTTAACCACATAAGGACCATGCCACATGGGATTAAATTTCCCTACCCCCAAGGGTTCTTTATCTTGATCCCACAAAAGGACCAAGTCACCTTCACTAAACTTCCTCGGACAGACAGACTTATCATATTGGGCCTTGACGCAATGCTTGTTAACCTCTAGAACCAATAAGTCATCTCAGTGCTACTCATCAAGATGCTCTAAGTGGACCAAATGCTCTTCCAATGCGGAAGTGTCTGGTAAAAGCTCCACATCTAGCTTCAGAGAAGGGATTTCACATTCAACCGGTAAAATTGACTCCACCCCATGTAAAAGTTGATATGGAGAAAAACTGGTGGCAGTCTTAACTGCAGTTCTATAGGCCCACAAAGTAGGATACAACATGATATGCCAATTAGAATTGCCTTGTGTGATGGTTTGTTGGAGAATAGACTTAAGTGATTTATTCACTGCTTCAAATTGTCCATTTGCCTGAGTGTAATAAGAAGAGGAGTGCTCTAAGTTATATCCTAACTTGGAAGCCAAATCTTCCATCATTTTATTATGAAAGTTCCTACCATGGTTAGTGACAAGCTCTTTCAAAATGTCAAATTAGGTGATAATCTGGTTGAAAACAAAATGCGTGGCTATCTCACTGTTGGATTTAACTATGGGCATAGCCCCTATCCATTTCATGAAGTAATCAACAACCACAATAATATGATGATGCCCCCCAGCCGAAGCTGGGTTGCAATCCATAAAATCAAGAACCACTTGGTGAAGGGACTGGCGGTGATAATAGGATGTAATGAGGATAGATGTGAGTGCATATTACGTGAAAACACCTGGCAAGGGTGGCACTTCTTAACCACATTAACGCAATATTTGAAGATGGACGAAAAAAAATGGCTTGCTCTCAAGATTGTTTGGGCTGTAGAAATCCCAAATAAATGACCACCACATGCCCCTCCATGGCAATCATTCACCACAATATCATCCTCATCATGGGTTAAACAACGAAACAAAATGGAATCTACCACATGGAGGTACAAAGTGTTATCCACTATAAGGTAGTTCTTAGCTACATGATGTAATCCTCGTCACTCATCCCGTGAAAGGTGAGTAGGGACATTCAATGTTTGCAAATACAGGATGATATCCCCGTACCAAGGGTACAAAGTTGAGATGAGGAATATATGCTCATCGAAAAAAGAATCCTCATAAACCTCCTCCTCATCCAAGTTTGGAAAATCGGAAATGGGCTCCTCAAATATCAACGATTTCTTCGATTTCGCCAAAATGAATTTGAGATCAAACTCTTGCAAAATCACTATCCATTTATTATACGTTCCCCCAATCATCCTTCTAGTGAGGATGAAGTGAAATGGATTGATATGAGCTATGACCAAATTTTGACGAAGGATAATCTAATTTCTCGAATGTTGAACTGCATGAACAGTGGCCAAGACTAGCTTCTCCACATGGGAATATCGAAGTTCCGCATCTATAAGGTTTCGAATCAAATAATATATGATATGCTCATGGAGCTCGTCATCCTCCTGAACCAAAAATATACCAACCGTCTCCATAGACATGGCCACATAAATCAAGAAATCATGGCTATAGTCTAGTGGACTAAGCACGGGGGCCATTGCTAAGGCTCTTTTAAGAGTGTCAAAAGAATCCTGGGCTCACTCATCCCTGTAAAAAGTAGTGTCCTTCTTCAAAATATGCATAAAGCCTTTAGTCAAGTTGGAAAAATTAACCATGAACCTCGCAAGAAGTTCTCCATGCCTTGCAAACACTGAAGGTGTCTAATATTACGCGGGGGAGACAATTGAATTATTTCCTCAACCTTTAAGGGATCGACTCTTATACCCTCCTTGGATATGATGAACCCTAATAAGCGACCAATAGTCATGCAAAAGATGCACTTATGAGGATTTAAACAAACTTGGTAATGACGGCATCTTTTGAACACTAATCTCAAATGATATGGATGACGCACTCTCAAACGAGAGTAAGCAATGACATCATCGAAATATACTTTGATAATTGTTTTAAGATAGTGAAAGATTAAGGTCATGGCCCACTGAAATGTGGCTCCAGCTTTTTTAAGGCCGAAAGGCATCTTTCGATATGAAAAAGTACCCCAAGGACAAATAAATGCAGTCTTATGTTGATCCTTGGTCTTAATTTGAATCTAATTATACCTAGAAAAACTGTCAATAGAGGAAAATACCTCACTTCCCGCACACTTGTCCAAAATCTGATCAATAAATGGTGTGGGAAAATTATCCTTAGGACATGCGCGATTTAAGTCACAAAAATCAGTGCATATGCGGATTTCTCCCTGCTTCTTATCCACCGAAACGAGATTTGAAACCCACTCCATCAAGGGAATGGGATAGACAACACCAGCTTTAATTAGTTTCTCTATCTCGGCTTTAATGGCGGGTACTTTCTAGAATTCACTGCACGCAAATGTTGTCGAACCGGTTTTGCATCCAAATACATCTTGATCTCATGTTCGACAATACGAGGGTCAATACCTGGAATTTCTTCGTATGACAAAGCAAAAATGTCACGAAACTCTTTAAACATCTCGGTATACTCCTTGATCTCAACAGGGGAACAACTCGCCCCATTGTAGACATTCTCAACCTTGCGATGAGCACAAGAAATATTGATAGGAATGGTTGGTGACAAATTATCCATGTTCCCATTAGCCATCTGACCAAGAGAGCTTAATGGGACCATGGGGATACCAATATTCTTGGTAAGAATCTACCTAAATTCATCACACTCCATATGATCAAGGTTAGCAAGAAAATATGATTAATTATTCAACTCTTCCCAAGGTTGCTCAACACCAGACATGGCCTCAAGAATAGCTTCATCCGATGGAAAAACATCATCAAGGAAATCATGTGAGTGAGATGACTCTACTGCCCATGCAGGAAGCACATACGGGTCCTCCTCCTCTTTCTGCAAAGAGGAAGGACTAGGCTCTGCAACCTGATCAAGATTCACTTGATACGCCACTATTGTTGAAGGAAATGACACGTTTGTCTCGACGGGCACACTCAAAGTACTCAGTGAAGGAAGAATCCAAGGATCTTTCATATGGGTAGTGCGAAAAGACACTGAATTCGATGAGGATGAAGCCCCACCAAAACTAGACCCAATCATAAGAACGGGCATAAGACAACTAAAGGTTCCCATAAGAGAAGGATACATACCCATGCCCACACTCCCAATTGTCGGTTGAGAATGATCGATAATTAGGATGGAAGCTCCCATTGATGCATTAACACTCAAATTATGGAATGAATTTTGATCAATCGTAACAATATTCCCATTAAACAGAAATCATATCACTCAAAATAAGGAAGAAGCTACAACTTGCATACTATACATCCAATTCCTACCCAGTAAAATATTGTAGTCAAGGGGTGCATCAACCACCTCGACCTCGATCGCGACAGTCTTCCCTCCTAATTGGACCTCTAGAGAAGGAAGAATCCCGTGTGGCCAAAATGATCTACCATCGAAAGCTTGCAACATACTGGCAGACTGAGACAATGTGGGAGAACCCAAGCCCTTCCAACAAGACAAAGACATCATGGAAGAAGAAGCGCCTTCATCAATGATAATACACATGATGGTTTTGTTAAGACACTCTACATGAATCAAAAGACACACGTAGTAAGGAAAGTGAGGTTGTACTCCCATGGTTTCAAATTTGATAATGGAAGATGAGCTATCATCATTAACCCCAAGAGTGGACAACAAGGCTTTCCTCTGTGGAGGAAAAGTCTGAAGCACTTCTAATGTTGACATCGCACAAGAAGTCTAGCCCAAATTCTCGACAAATGAATATTTCTGGGAGGCTCGGGCATTAGGATTGTGCCCGTAACACTTTAAGACTCCCTTAGGAATGTGAGGTGGAGCTTCAGGTTTATTCGTAGGCTTTTCGATTCACAAAGGGCTCTCGGGTGGGGAAGGTTCTTTCCCAAGGTTTGGTAGTGATGAACCATAATATTTCGTACAAGTCACAACTTTAGCAGCGCGCACCATGTTGATGTAACCATGACCACTAGCGGCCCCTGGTGGGTTTTGAGTTCTACTAGATGCACAACCAAGATCAAGAGTCCTCGAGTTCATATTTTGGATATTAGGAAAAGGATTTGTAAACACAACTGGGCCCTGTGCTATGAACTTCAAGGCGTCCTCCATATGAGGGCACAAGTGGGTGAGGTGGTCATCCTTAAACAACTTACAAGTAAACTTCACCTTATGTTTGACTACTTGTCCCCCCCAGCATTAGTGTTCTTGTCATTATTATTATCATTTTTCATTCTTATTCCTGCCCTTACGATTATTTTTTATTTTTTTCTTATTCCTTCTAGGATGCTTGGTTGCCTTTTGGGTTCGACAATTGCATGGAAAGTACACTCTCCAATTGGGTGGGTTGAGACGAAGCCGTAGCTTGTCCCGATGCAGACTGGTTAATTGAAAACTGGCTCACTTGTTTCAAAACCAAGTTTGCAAGTTTGGTACTTGTAGATCCCACAATACCATCAACATGTGGCCTAGGCTTGACCTTGGGGTCGAAATTGGATTTAGGAGAATTAGGTATAATCTCATACAAAAGTCTAGATTGAGAATAGATAAAATCCAACTCTTGTGCCCTAGAGATAGCTTGTTCCTTGTTTTGGACTTTGGATGTAGAAACATCCTTTGCGATGTAAGGTAACAACGATTTGAGGAACCACTCAAGAAGAAACTCCGGTGGTATAAAGGATTTGATTAATCGCTTCTATCTATGCCACTCTTAAATATGATAAAAAATGTGTGTGGATTTGTCTTGCCGGATGGTCGACAAGAGTTCGGTACCAACGTCGTAACGTACCAGTAGCTAGAAATGATTAAGGAAAGTCATGGAAAGGTCATCAAATGTAGCATAATCCCCCATGATAACTCTATATACCATTTCACCATAGGACCCGTGAGGATGCATTGAAACATCCTCAAATGGATAGAATCATCATGTAAGGAATTGGAAGAGCACCAAAGGTGGAAAATGGTGACATGCTCACCTGGATCTTCACCATCCTTACCTTAGAACTTGGGAATGTCTGAAGGAAGATTGTTAGGGATTGTTGGCCATGCTAGGTTATGAGACACAGGATCTTTCATCAATATTGACAATTCAGGTAAGTTCAATGTTGCAAGCAAAGGGAGCCTAGTTTGAGCTGGTCGATGCCATGCTCCCTAGTATTTTTTATTCATGTAAGGTTGATTTCCATAAACACCGTGGCCTTGGCCATAATAACCTCCTCCCATTTGACCCATGAAAGGATGCATGGAAGCATTTTGATGTGGGGTACCTTGATTATGAGGTTCTACAAAGCCATAATTGGAAGAGTAAGTGGGTTGTTGATACCCATACCCATATGGTTGATATTTTTTTCCATATTGAGGTCCATAATAATTTCCATGGGAAGCTCCATAAGGTGTTCCATGGGATGTACCATCAGAATGTTGATAGTTAGGGATATGGGAAGCTACATGAGTTGGAACATGAGACAATCTAGAAACAAGTACATGACCTGTTGACACAATAGGAGGTACTCAGCTCTGGGATACTACCATGTTAGCAGTCACAGAACAAACATGGCTAGTAGAAAAAATCCTGGCTTGAAGGCCCACATGAACTAGGTGGAGGATGTGACATTAAGAATGCATTCGAAGGAATAGGGTTCGAAGATGAAGGGACATGTGAAGAAATTTAAGTGGTGTTCCCAATGTTCACTCGTCTCGGTTCTGGTATCCACATAGGATTACTAACACTAGGTCTAGGATGAGCATGTGAAGATGACTCCACCAGAAAGATGGAAGGTGCAATGTGACTAGTGCCCCCAAATCTCTCTGCATGGAAAGGAATGGGAGTGCCCCTGGACATAGTGCTAGGGTCAACCTCTGACTTAGCATGATATGCCGAATCAGTGTAGGGATACCGGGCATGTCCTATCTTACATGACTAGTGCTTACAGGATCATGGTGAGTCTCGTCATCCGAAAGCCAATACCGGCGACCTGTGAGTGAGGGATCATAACCAGATCATGAAGGTTGTTCATGTGATGCATCATATGTGATAGTAGGATATTCCTCCCTAACATCTTGAGGTGGAGAGGACATCTCTGGAATCTCATCCTCATGATCTCCCATGGTGTGTGAATCAAAGTGAGAAGTAGTCCTCCCAGAATGTCTGGTTTCCTCTCCCAAAGGAAGAGGAGACATGGAAGGAGGAAGTCTTGCTAAAGGAAGAGAATGGTGAGGTGCCGTGCCCAAATCCACAATGACTCAAAAAATAAAATACTCAATCTAATTATGCAAACCCTAGGAAAACTAGCATGCACAGAGTATACACCTAAAAATGTAAATCTAAATCACAAGAAAACCAAGGGTAGGATATGTGAGCACCCGAATGAAGCAGGTATGTCTCACCTAGGAGAGGCTTTAGACTCCCATACACAACAAGTGGAGGTTTGTAACCAATTATAGTGGCCCTCAGCTTCTATGCATATAGACACTATGCTTTTCGACCCCTACCTATCCAGGACACCTGCAGAATAACCTCTGAAAATACCCCCTCAATAACCTATGTAAGGAAACTAAGGTCACATCGATATAATCAATGCTCAGGTGGACAGTTGCAGGAGGGATTGACTGTATGGGTAGGGTAACAAAGCTTGAATCCTGATAGCACAACTAGTACTCTGGGGGTGCACTAGTCAATACCTTAAAGGCCCCCAGATACGAATACAATCCTGGAAATATCTCCGGTGCTAATCAATCATAACCAAGGGTCATCCCAATCATGATTTCTCACACTGCCTCATGCTTAAATCCCTTGTAAGAGGAGGATCCTGAGAAACACTAATTATATAAAGGATTTCACACTCTCACCTAGACAGACACCTAATTGTTTTGTTTAGTGGTCTTGGAGGATTAACTCACAATGAACTATTCCAAGACCCTAAAACCTAGTCTTGTTGGTGCACCCTAAAAAAGAAAAGAGTGTAATTCATTTTATTATGCGTTGATTTTAATTGGCTTTATTACTCAAAGGGTAAATGGATGTGCAACTAATGATGTTATGACACAACAAGAAGTAAAATGCACACCTAACAATCAATGCAAATGCACTGTGTCAAATGAAAAATAGGGTATGCTACTATGTGAAGTGCAAAAATTTTCCTTCAAATGTATATGCAACCATTCCTATATGAAAATATGACTAATATTCACCAAGCAAACCTAATGCAAGTACCATGCTAATGTAAAATGCAAACAATGTAAAAAGAATTTTTTTTTTGTATTTCTGAATTAAATGAGATAAAAAGAAAAAGTATGACTCTACAACCCTCAGAATTTGCAACCACTCAGAAACAGCAGCCAAGCAAAGCACCAAGGTAAAAGAGACCTAATGCACTAATCCCAAAACAAAAAAATTGAAAATGGAATGACAAGAACATTTTCAAAAATCAAACTAAAAGAAGTCTCTGGTCAGAAACAGGGATGTAAACAGACTCCAGAAGCATCAAAGAAGACTCAGCAATCATCCAAACTCACCCAGCAACACTTAATCTTCCCAAAAAAACAAAACATCAGGGAATACACGACTATTCTCAGTAAACCTACGTACATACGCTACTATTCTAGGAAAACCCACATGTACACGCAACTGTGAAAGAAAAACCCATGTACAGGAAGAAAAAGAGAGAAAAATAAGTCAAATAGACATGCTAAGACAAAATTTACTCCTATAGGACACTACTGGGAAAACATGCCCCCAGACCCAACACAGAAACAGATAAATCAGAGCAATTCAAGCACATTAAATGCCAAAAAAACCCCAAAGAAAACAACTAGGAACCTCCCCAGTATGGTCATCAATTTTGTTACGGAGAAAACTTCCTATGGCTTGGGGTGTACCACAACAGACAAAGAAACTGCAAAAATCAATTCCTTCCTAATATGCAAGAGAAATAAAACATCTAAGACTAAAGGATCTTGAATCATATCTTATTCTAGACGGTTGAAGTAGATCCTCATTGATATTTTTCCAATCCCTCTTGTCTTCACAATTTGCTCTCAGCAACAGCAAACAAGACAAGCATGCTATATAATATAGTTTTAGGACTACTCTATCATATATAATCAATAATGTATAAGCAATTAAACACATCCATGGATACAATATTAATTTAAATGCACATTATTAGATAGGAAAAGATATGTCTAGTAATATAATCAGATATTATAAAAGTGACAACCTCCGTCGGCACATCTGCGAACCGAAGAAATTGAGTCCTCCACCTGGGCCTCTGCCACCTCAATCCTCCATCTCTTGATAGCTAGCTCACAAGCAAAGGAAATATTGGGAAGAACACAAAGTGCTCCAAGGGAAAAAGGGATGCAGACTTAAGCACAAGCAACCTATGGCAACAATGGACTATATTTCTCTTGCTCTTCAATTCCCCCTCTTCAATGTATCCAAGGGGTTCCTTATATAATTCTTCAATGGGTTAATGGAAGGTCAAATCTGAGCGATCTCGAGGCATATGGAAGGCCAAGAGCCAAATGACTCATCCAAATTAAGGAAACCTCCAAAAGTATTTATACTTATGCACACATCTCGATGTATGTGGTTTTAAGGGTAATATCCATGCATATACATGAGAAAGGGATTAAAAGTCGCGTACAACCAATAATAGGTGTTTTTAGGGATGATCTTGGAAACATCAAAGGTACAATATTGGTCCATGGGGTCCAAA
Organism: Pseudotsuga menziesii; assembly: GCA_001517045.1. Lineage (NCBI taxonomy): Eukaryota > Viridiplantae > Streptophyta > Pinopsida > Pinales > Pinaceae > Pseudotsuga > Pseudotsuga menziesii. The sequence continues at coordinate 93,883 of LPNX011159384.1, read as the reverse complement.
GAGTCTGCAGAGGGACAGGGAAGGCCATAAATGTGTGATCAACCATGTGTGGTAAAATCAGCTGTAACAATATTCATTGAGAGAAGTGTCCGCTTTCAAGAGCCTCTCTAGGAGGTAGAACTAGTCAAGGAAATAACTGTTGAAATTCCCTCATGTTAAGCTGATAATTTGTATGATGAAAATGGGAGTTAAGGCTCTGATATTGCAGATATGATGTCTGATATCAGTGAAAAAAATATATCAGTTTTAGAATCATATTCTGATGTGTCCACTCATCTCCCAACTTGGGCCAAAAAGACAGTCCCTTCCATCCAAACAAACATTGGAAATCCTGCTGATCCAAGAAGAACCGGGTCTGATTTTCAAAGAGAAGGTACTGATCTCTCTTGTCATGATTCATTGTTGTACAGGAACTATTATTTAATTGTTGGGTCTGATCCAAATTCCCACTACCATGGTTAAAAATATCCGAGTTGGCAATTTGCAATGGATGAAGAGTTCAACTCTCTCCAAAAAAATGCAACTTGGGAGCTAGTTTCCCCTCCACCTGGGAGGAAACTTGTTCAATGCAAGTGGGTATATCGGACAAAGGTTGCTACAAATGGAACAAACTACAAGTACAAAGAACTTCTGGTTTCAAAATGGTTTTCCCAAGTCCAAGGAGTGTACTATCATGAGACCTTTGCACCGATGGCAAAGATCAATTCCATAAGGCTAGTTTTGGCGATTGCTGCATCCAAGCATTGGGAGGTGCATCACATGGATGACAAGAGTGATTTTCTTCATGGATATCTGCAAGAATATATATCCATGAAGCATCCTGAATGATATACATCAGATCCCTCCTTGATGTGTAATTTGCAGATATCTTTATATGGGTTGAAACAGACCCCAAGATCTTGGTATCCCAAAATGGATGCCTTTTTGCTCCAACAGAAATTCTAGAGATGAAAAAATGGTCCTAATGTATATTTTCAGTAGTATTAGGGTAATATTCTGAGCATAGTATTGTATTTTGATGATATTTGGATAACAAGAAGCACACTTGCTTCGATTTCTGTTATAAAAACTGCCCTTCATGATGCTTTTGAAATAAGTGATTTGGGCCTGCTAAGACAGTTTCTCGGGCTTTAAATCTCTCAAGAATATGATGGGATATTGGTAAATCAGTAAAAGAGTATTTTATACCTATTAATTAAGTTTAACATGGATTATTTCAATTCTGAACCATTTCCTTTCCTCTCAGGAATCAGTCTTGAAGAGGGAAAATCCACTCCACCCATGGATTCCACAATTTACCGCCAGTTGATTGGAAGCTTTTTATACTTGACACATTCAAGGCCTGAAATTTGTATGCCATGAATGGTGTATCAATATATATGCAACATCCTAATGAGCTCCATTAGAAGGAATCCAAGAGGATCCTTCAGTACATTCAGGGCACTAGATCCTACGACATTCACTATGTTGCAGATTCTGAGCTAAAGTTGGTCGGTTTTACATATTCTGATTGGGAAGGGGATACCATAGATTGGAATTCCACGTCTGGTTATGTGCTTATGTTTTTTGGTGGCCCCATTTTCTGGTCCATCAAAATTAGGCTTCCATTGCACTTTCTTCAGCAGAGAACGAGTACAAGGGAGCAGTAAATGCTTGCATCCATGCAGTTTGGCTGCAAGCAATTTTGTATGAGTTTGAGATTGGTAGTGCTTTATCCATAGTCATATTTTTTGACAATCAAAGTGCTATCAATATCTTAACATATCTCGTTTAGTGGAAGAGGACCAAACATGTTGAGATCTACATGCACTACATCGGGACTTTGGTGCATGACAGGACAATTGTTCTGCAATACTGGCCTACATATGAGAAGATTGCAAATATTTTCACCAAGAAATTTATTGAGAAAAATTTCATTTACCTTCGTTCATTATTGGGGGTGAGTTCATCAGGGTGACCAATTACTTCTTTAGTGTTCAACTTGAGGGGGGGTTTTGTTCCCACTGGGTTTTCCCCCTTTCCTCACTTAGTATTATTTTGAGCATTTTAGAGTTACTTTTTGTATAGGTGACCTACAAAATTTGTTTTTGGGACACTATCATTTTATTTTTACCCCTCCACATCAGTATAGCTTAAGGGGGGGTATTGGAGTTATTATCCAACCCACACATCTTTATTTGGTCAATTTGGCCTAATTACCCACTTATCCTAAGTATTGACTCGAATTATTGACATCAGAATAAGCACACCAACACACTCCTGACATCAGCATCAACACACTAGCACACTCCTTCAATCAGGTAGACCAACTAAGCCTTCTCCTTCAATCAGGGAGGCTAACTAGGCTTCCTCTTTGAATCAGGGAGAAAATATGGGGCGATCTACTTGTCATAAGTGCACCAATTATTTAATTGAATGTTGTTTCACCTAACAATTAGTTAAGATGAGTTGGAAAGGCTCCTTCCTCATCCATTTGTCTACTTTTGGCTGATTTGAGTTAAATGGAATGATTTAAGGTGCCTCTAGCAACTTTTGGTGACTCAGTTGAGTTCAGTTCACTTCATTGGAGCTAAATTGAGTTAGATATGCACCCCCACATGTTGATCGACATGTAGCTGAGTTCTATTCAGTTAGACTCAGTCATTAATGCCTCCAATTCAGTTAGTGCTCAGTTAGAGTCAATTATGGTTGTGATTAGTGGTTAACTGATGTTTTTAGTGTGGCTAACTGACAGCTAAGCCACTCTCATGTTTCCAATTAGAATGGCGTCCTTGGGATTCGAATTCTCTTGCTATTCATGTAAGTGTATCCCATTATATATCTATATTTTTTATTGAATACATTCTTACAGCCGCAACTCCTAATTGCAGTGTGTTCCATGTCAAATTTATTGTGAAATTGATTCTAAATCTCTATGAGTTGTTCCTTGATCCCAAGATTATTGTGACTCAATTTTCACAAAAAAATATTTTCGTAGTACAACAAACATATGTTGTAACTAAAAATAGTAGAATGGTTGTATGGAATCAAGTCCTATACCATCACGAGAGGGGGGAGTGAAGGGCCTTGATCCCTAAATGAATATTTATTGTTCTTAATGGCTATGAACAAGACCTCCATCAAGGAATATGAGCACCATTAGTATTTTATTAACAATAATAATGGGTCTTAGGTCCTCTAACATGACCAAGGAAGGAAAATAAGGTCCTTACCACATAAATAAATCACCTCCTTATGTTGTAGGCTTAATGGGATATGGGTTCCATTCACAAGTTCTTTGCACCATGTATTGATCTATAAGATGACATGGATATTCCATTTGAAACCATTTGTCACAACATATATTTTAATATTCGATAATCTCTTACTTTGGAGTGTTTTATTTTAGATTGAAAAATTAATATACTAGCATAGTTCTCAAAGAAATTGAAAACAAAAATGAGAGGAAAACGAATAATACACCATCCACATAAAGAACACAATATGTACTCGGGGGAAACCCAATATGGGAAAAATATAGCTAGAAGGTGAAGCATGTGATCTACTATTTTATTCTCAATTATGAAATGTAAACACAAAGAGAGGGGAAGTCACTACAGAATTTCCATAAACACCACGATAAATATAGTTTGTATAGTCACTATGTCCTTGGTTATTCTCCAAATTCCAACTCCCAAATGCTTTCCTCAACTATGGAACAATATTGATACAAATAGAATGGAACCCCTTATTTTCTTATTATCCCAATATACAACATAACCTAAGAGTTGTCTAGGGTTAGTGTTATGATTTTTGCATGTCTCAGCCCCCTATTAATGTTAGGGTTTTGGACCCTCTAGAATTTTCTTAAAATTTCAAATGTGACTAACTCCACATATGTGAGTAATGAAGTTGGCATGGAATCTACTTGATACTATGGTGTTCAAAAATAGGTCAACATGTAGGAAGAATAAAATCTACATATGAACTCTCAAATTGAGGTGATTTTTTATTGGTGGAAAGATCTCGATGTGTAGAAAAACATCAAGAGCATAGGAGATTTTCTCATAAAGTTTCGACCCCAAAAATAGTTGTTTAAGTCCTCAAATGGGATTTAGAATGTTTTGAATCCCCCCCTAAAAAAAACTAGGACCTCCCAATAAAATGGTCCCTACAAACCATTACCTCCATTTTTTCCACTTAGAAAGTACCAAAATATATGACAAAGTATATGATAATCCGTTATAAATCATACCTCCCCACTTAGGGAGGATTTTGGTCCCAAAAATATTTCACTAAAGGATGTGAGGAATTTTATCCTCTACCTTATCTCTCAAGTACCACTTGGAATTCCTAGAAGTTATGTTTGAAACCCAATTTCCCAAAGTTTATGTTGCGCCCATGTAGTTATGTTGGAATTCCTCTACAAAATTGTATCTTCTACTAACTCTTCTTGAGATTTTAGAGATAACTCCTCCATCATAGATAGGAATTTCTCATTAGTCTCTTGTTCCAACACAATAGTAGAAATGAGAAATAAATAACTAGGAGACCAAATAAATTGGTCACCATTGTTTTTTCAAGGTATAAATTACCAAACTTGAGTAATCCAACCCAAAATGGCCAAAGGAATGACCATTTGGGTCACGACATAAAATATATGACCAGATAATAAGTAACTAAAGTAAAAATCACCACATAAAAATAAAATTAAGAATATGAATTGTTCATTTATTTGGTCATTGTTAGTTGTGTCACTCTAACAATGGAAAATTGCAGTTTTCACAATTAATTTATACAATTTACTAAATTCTAAAGCTATATATGGATTCAGAGAACCTATTCTAGTGGGTCTCTAAATCTAGATGCAGTGTTAGAATTTAGTAAATTGTATACCCCCTCATCTGTCACAACTCAACATTAATGCATGAAGTAGATTTTCACTACTTACATTAATGACCTTATACATCGTCTCATGTTCTTAGAGAAGACATTATTTTCTTATAAGATTTACATCCTTCCCAAGGTATCAGAATTAATTTTGAATATATCTATGGTACATGAATTAATAAAAAAATCCCAAGTTGATATATCGCAAGTACCACAAGACTAAACTAAAATGACCACATAACAATTGGTCATTTATTTGATCATTTTTCGTTGTGTCACTTTGACAATGGAAAATTACAATTTTGACAATGAATTTGTAAAATTTACTAATTTTTAACATTGTAGATGGATTCAAAGACCCCTTTCTATGGGGTCTCCGAATACGCAATGGGGATATCTGATTCCACTACGGGGGTCTATAAATCTATTTGCAATGTTAAAATTTAGTAAATTGTAACATTGTAAACGGATTTAGAGACACAATCTAGTATTGAAACATGATTCCATAGGAAACCTATTGAATTTTTTGCAAGATAATTTCATCTATAATATCACATCCAATCAAATGTGCTTATCATGTATATATATTATTTCACCATTTTTTGTTTTTGTATTATCCCTTTGACAAATCCACCAAATTGCATCATGTGCATAATCATAGTGTGGTAATTCAGTCAAGTCTGTGATATTTGTTGTATTTTTCTATCGGTATTGTCATGTCATGAAGTTGGTGTCATTATGTTTGTCTTATCTTACTAGAAAATTTCATATTTTGTTTGAACAAAATCATTGTTGTTTGACCCTCTCAGCAGTTTGTTAAAGTTTTGACAAGTTCATGTATTTTAATGCATCATCACGATGCTAGCTAAAAAATTTCAATTTCACAACCTCCATTAATTCTCCATATGCATCCATTCATCATGGTTCTCCTCGCATCCGATTTTTCAAATTTATAAATGTTGCCTCAGGTCTCTCCCTTGCAAAAAATCACCAATGTCCTCCATTTTGAAAAGAAAACAAAATAATCCATTTTTGTAAAATTATTTTAACTGTTGTTGGATGTGTTAGACAACAATCCAGACATTGTTGAGTGTTTGATACCACTTAAATTGGAACTTGTATCTCATATTGAATATTAAGTGAAGTTTTAAATACCACTTAGCATGGAACTCATATCTCCCCACAACTACCCTGTAACCTTTGAGATCAAAAGCACAAAACTATTTTGATTTCATAAAAAGTTAATATATCTTAATGTCTTATGCAATATAATATATAATAATATTAATATAAAAAAGTACAAACATAGTTATATATGTAATATGATATGTAATATGTAATAAGTTAATATGTTTTATGATATAATATGTAATAATATAAATCTAATACAGTTAATATATATAAACATATTATAATAAATTATTATATTTATGTAATATTAACAAATAAAAATTCAAAAAACAAAAATAACTAAACAAGCATATTGAAAGGGTGAAAATTTGAGAGACATTGGAGGGAAAGACCAGACCGAGATAATTCATGGTTTCAATTAGGGATTTCTTCTCTTTGCATAGATCATACAAAACTTGGAAGCTAGTTTGCTCATAGTTTCACTCTAGAGTTTTAGTTTGGAGATGAGGTCTTGTATTCCAAATTTCATTAGTACAAAAATCATCTTTTTATTTTGTATTGTTGTTTCTAGATTGGGAATGTACTAGATCTCTAATAAAATCAGAACCTTGATAACAACATGACTAGGTTTGTTTTTTAGGAAACCATGATAATGGAATGACTATGTTTGTTTTCTCATAATTTGTATGAGGCTTTTAAATAGATAAGATCTTAGGGTTTATGGATTGGTATCATACTTTGTCAACAGAACCTTGATAATGGCATAGTCGGTTTAATTGGATTTATAATTTCAGAATGAAAATTTTTAAGATGAGAAAATATTGAGTAGTTGATGGTTTTTTTTGGTGCCCCACCTTTAATCAATAGATAGAGATCGAAATTTTTAGCCTTGGACCTCATGTTTATTAAAGCACATTGGAAAAAATCAAGTTAAGGGTTCAAACTCAGCAAAACCCTGATGGATTTTGATGATATCGATATTTTTTCTAGCAATGACACAAGCAAGTGACAATTTATTTTTTAGCAGATGTAATCTATCATATTTAATTAGTTTGGTCATGTATTCTACAAGCAAGTAGTGAGGGTACCGATCAAGATAAAAAGAAATTATCAAATCCCACCAATCATAGTTCAACACCATGAAATGCAATTCTTCATTAATAAAAACATCAATTTATGTTCCGTGGCTACACTCCTGTATTACCTTAATACCAAAGTTTTTCAGTAATAAATACAACATCTGATAATATTTTTAGAATTATTTTCCAAAAAAACTTAGTTCCTATGCCAACCCAACCTGTTAGTCCATTGATCAATCAATCTCTCCATCGTTGCCCCTAGATATGGAGTTGGTGGATTTGATGCTTGATACAACCCCTTTTTCAGTATTTCTACCTTGTATTTTTGGCACAAAGTAGACAGTGAATGGATCAAACTATCCAAATGAGATGACCACAAGCTGTAATCAAACTTGTCATGAGAAGGTACTCCACAGTCTGTGTATTTTGTTGATGTTTATATTTTTAATTTGTTTATGTTCTTTTAATTGTACAGGTTAGAATCAACTTTCTGAAGCTTCTCTCTGGCAGTGCTACATGCAACAACAAGAGTTGTGTAGGAGATGGGAAAAATTCGAGTTGCATAATTTTCTTTGGGTGTTTATGTTGTTGACAAAGGCACCCATCTTGAAGCATTCTTGGAAAATGGAAGTATGGGATTATCTGAATCAACAAATGTCGAGTACAAATATGGGTCTCTTATTTAAGGGATTACTTTCTTTGAACATAATTTGTTGCTATCATTTGCAAGTTATGTGTAGGGTCTGAAACTAACATTTTGTTATTTTATTCATGAACTCAAGTTTGAACATTAAATCATATATTTTGTAATTGAAAAAAAATACTTGATATGTGACTTACATGGTGGGTTTAGTGTCAAATTAAAGTCAAACAACTCTGATATTAGCCATAACACAAGGTACTTGACCACCAAAATCATATATCTTTGCAAATGGATTCACATGACTATATATGATGATTCATAGCAGGAATTTCTTAAATGTAGGTTGTGATTTGAATTCATGTTGAGGTGAATGGAAATACGTTCACAAAACCTTCATAAATCATTGGATCAAATAGTTGGAAAAATGGATTTCAGTTATTGTAATTTCCAAGTCATTGTTGCAGCCAAGGTGCAACAAAATATCATCACATCAACACCTATGGAACAATGTTGGTATAGAATTATTTTGTTTCTATTAAGATGATGTATTGAGCTAGTTTTCCTACATGAAATCGCTAGATGTGTACGTAGTTATATAGTTTCTTTCCACTGTTGAATCGACAGACTATAACTCCTTCCAGGTTCAATCTGAGTTGTTCGATCTAGGTAAGGAATGGTCACAATTTGATTAGGAAATTAAAATGACACTAGTTTAAGATTCAGATTAATTTAAATTGTTGGATGGAGTCTCCTCAACGGTCATGCTGAAATCGAGCCCTTTGAACATAAGTAAATCCATTTGCAAAGGTGTGAGGCAAAGTTTGTTTGTTGACTCAACTTAACAATAGATTTTGAGCCTGCCAATGAATGCATCATTTGAATTTTGCGCTGCTAATATTACTAAACATGATAATTTGTGTTGAATTGGAGGTTTGCATTAGCTCATTAGTGCTATAGTTAACAAAAAAAACCTAAATCATATTATAGTGATGCCAATGTTGGGAAGACCTATTAGAAATTGTCAAATTTCTTTAAGTGTCTTCACCGACATACATCTTGAAGAAAAATTCATCCTTATAAGAGTGGTGTGCATTGTCACTATGAGGAGGTTGATTTCATCATCATTTAGGAGGGAAATTTCATCATCATACAAAAGGATGCAACATGCATTTGTGAAGGAGTATAGAAGGTTGTTATGTGAAGGAGAACATGAGGTTGTCTGAAGGAGTAAAAGAGGTTATTTTATGTAGCTATGAAGGAGGTATCCGCCTTCAAAGTTAAGGTAAGTCATCAATATTGGAAGATCTTCCTTAGTTTTTATTATTTGTATCCATTGTAGTAGACATGGGATTGATAAGATGTTTAGACAAACTTGATATATGCATACACAACATATTCATAATGTATTGCAAAATACTATGTATGAAAAATTCTAACCCCCACTAAATTTAGATGTATAATAAATGGGTGAATCCCCATGATACATGGGAAGTGTGAAGGTTATTTTATCAATAATATAGTAAGTATCAATAATTTTTTGACTAATCTTTCAATAAATTATAAAATCTTGTATAAAATGAGTGACTCTTTCACAAAATTATTAAATCTTGCAAAATCATGACAAATCTTTAATGAAATTATAAAAACTTATAAAACTCAAATTAAAAACCCTTAATTATACATATTACATTCACCTCTTTAAGTCATATAATTAATGCAAACCATATCATTAATAATATTATTCAAAAATAACTTTAAACATACCACAAAGTTTTTAAATAAATAATCTTACTGCATTATTACATATTATATCAAGACAACATGCATAAATTCCCTTAAAATTAATTTATTCTACCTATAACCTTGATTGAAAATATGAATATTATGACAAGTACTATTTTCAAAATGCAGTAACATTTGTTAAATTCACTCTCCTTTATAATCAAACAATAAAGCATATATTAAGATAATTAAAAATGTGTGGGATCTAAAAATTTATATATATAATTGATTTCTTTTTATTATAAAACCATCATGTTGTAATTTTAAAACGTTTATATACATATTCTCTGATTCTGTGAAAGGTAAACATTATTTTCATACCAAGTTGTTATATATAAACATTGATTTTAATTATTTATAATTTTGATTATCATCTTAATTAAATTATAATATATATACTCTAAAAAATGTTGTTTTTTTATTAAATTGTAATATATATGTATATAAATTTGTTTTTTTTAATTTAATAAACCAAAGTTTAGTCCCAATAAACATTAACAATCATCATCATAAAACATTAATTTTAATTATTTATAATTTTTTTATTAAGATAAAATAGATAAATTATATTATTTATGATCTATTTTATCTTTTATGATAATCTATTTTAAACTGATTGTACAAATACTTTCCATTTTCTCATAGTTAATAGATTTACATTTTTTTAAGATAATAAACCATATAAAAATAATTTATAATTGTATATTAAATTTCCTTTTGATATTTATATGTTATTATGTATATCTAGATTAATTGTCAAATTTAATCATAATAATGATTAAATTTATAAAAATTTATCAAAATTAAAAAAATTACAAAAACCTTTCATATAAATATAAACTTCCTAACAAAACATGCTAAAATAAAATAATTACTTGCTTATCGTATTTATATAGTAAACTGAAACTAATTTCAAAAATTAATAATTTTACTTTTATCATCATAATATAATCAATCAAGTTAAAATAACATAAATATCACTATAAAAATTTATAATTTTAATAATAATTAAAAATAACAAAATATAAAAATTACCATTAAAATTATAATTATATTAATAATAACAATATAAATTATAAAACTAATTATAATACACAAACCAAAATAAAAAAATAATAATTATAACCTTTAATATAATACCAATTATAATACAACTATGTCCCACTAGTCATACCAAAATAAAAAATTAATGATTACAACCTATAATATAATACAACTAATTATAAAACAACTATGTCCCACTAGTCTTTATTGAATGAAGGACAAACCATGGGAATGGTACTATATGAATCAAACTTTCATTTGCATTCTCTAAAATACTTACCTAGGTTGTGGCTCATCAGGTCCCTCCTCATCTTATGTATGGATTAGGTTTAAATTTATTTTATTTTGTATTTAGTTTTATTTTATTTTTTTCTAGAAAAGGTAGACTTTGGTTAAAAAGAACATAGGAGCATCTCATTTTTTAAGGGAAACATTTCCCTCCAAAAGTGGAAGTTGTGAAACATTTCCCTTGGACTACCCATGTCCCAAGAGTGTGAGGAGCATGTCCCTACCCTCAAGAACATGTCCTCGTGTAACATTTCTATTTACATTATGATATATCAAAATTACAATACGGCTTGAAGTGAAAATGATACTTGGATTTGTAATCCAAGAAGTTCCATTAGAGCATATTATCAACAAACAGTTTCGATAAAAATCAGCCTAAGTGGAATAGATCCTTCTTAACTCTAGCAGTATTGTTTAAAACATTGAAGAAAATTTCATCTCATTTTTTCAATTGCTTCAAGGAGGAAGCATCTCATGGAGGGGTGACATGTTATGAACCTAGTTATGCAATACATAATTATTATAGATTAGGACCCCTAAAGGTCACAACCTTCCATTGTGACCTCTCTCTCTCTCTATATATATAAACATAAACATGGATTTACTATTTTTATGATGTTTCCATTGATGAACCATTTGGTTCATAACACTACTTCACCTAGGAAAACTTGTTTGGTTTAAATATGAGTTTACAATATAATATACAGCTAGGATACAAATATTTACGAAAGGTTTTGATTCTCTATAAGTTAGAAACAAAAAAGACATGCTTTCCCTCCTTACATATATAGGGATGAGAAATAAAGTTGCCCCATATTTTGCCTCAAAATGTATCAATATATAATGTATTTACATGTTTATATTAATGAAATATAAGAGGCATTGTTATCCCAAAAAATGTGAACTAAAAGATTCACAAGGACAAAGGAAATTCCAATAAGGTTTGTCATAGCTCATTAATGCAAGGAACATTGCATTCATATGTTGTATAAAGTATCCCATCCTAATATAATAATAAAAAAGTGTAATTTAATTTCTATAATTTAGAACAATCCAATCCATACATTAAAAACTATTACATTCAGGTCGAATCTAATAAATGCTTGCATGTAAAAATATGCATGATCCATCCCTTTAATTTGAATTAAAATTATGAAGCGAGCATTTTAAGAATCCAAATTCATGTAAAAAACCAACCAACACAATGTTTAGAACTTTATATATTTCATCCAAGTAAGTTTGTGTACCTTATTGCTTAACTTTTTCTAATCATCTAACTTTTAAATCTTCATTTGAAGCTCCAAAATGAATTGTATATTCATGTGAAGCTAAAGGTTGAACACTAAGGCGATAATTGATTTTGTAAAGGATAAGATTTCATTATATGATGTCCATAATAAAAAGCACAATGACGAATTAGGAATTAATGGGATCCTACTGCGATAGAGACAAATGCAATGGTTGGTCGAGGCATGTGCAAGTAGGGTTATTAGTGACTATGGTGTCTATGTTAGCGACAAGCCCGGTTCCCTTCAACATCTTTATTTCCTGCATAAATCGTAACTGATGAAATAGTTTTGGAAAAGTCTTATGAACGGTTCTTTCTTATAGAAAGATGGAACGAGGAAGCAAAGGTGAAATTTTCCCTCAAGAAAAGAAGGCTAAGGATGAGGAAGGCCACAAATGTGGTGTCAAAAAAATATTTGAAGAGACATGATTTGAAGTATCAAAGCTTTTGGGTGTTGATGACAATATAGAATTTAATATTGGACAGAAAAGAGTGTGCATGTATGTTATTGTTGGAGTAAAGGAAGTGCATTGCATTCAACTTTACTTGATTTTAATGTAAAGAAGGAAAATGGCAGGCGATTTTGTTGGTTGTGGAGCCTAATATTTTTTATTCATAGATCCTATGTTTTCGCCATGTTTGTACCCTAGTTTTACTATAAACTCATCCTAGTGGGGGGTGCGGGGGTCAGTGGGCCCTTAGCAAGGGTTCAGGGGTGAATCCTTCGAAAGGAATTTTAGGGTTGTTGGTTGGTCAACAATTTGCAAAACCGAGGAATGGATTGACTGTGAGAATCCTTGTTGTGTTTTGATCGACACAAAAATATTGGTACCCTTCTATTTTGATTATAACAATAACAAATTGCTATGTGTTTTGATGGAATATAATTGTAGCTTGTATGTAAATCTTGTAGATCGAATAGCCAAGTCAATTTATGAAATTATGTAAAGGTTTTAAATGTACTATACGTTATTTGTACCTTGAAATGTGACAACCCATAAAATCGTGGTACAAGGGCATTGATCTCCTTTGGCATTAGTGAAATGGAAATGGTCTAATTCCTACGTTGGTTATAATATATGGTTAGATTTATTTATAACTCTTGAATCCATTTGCAGGTTTTACAGCACGGGCCAGATCCAAGTAGAAATGGGTTCTCAATATCACCATTTCCAGATTTACCAATAGTCATTGTATTTATGGCTTGAACGGTGAAGATTAAGTAAAATGGTCAAATATCATTTTTGGTCAACTTAGTGGAATCTTCAGAGGTCATGATCCAATTACTGCAAATATATGAATTTCGTGGAACTGCATGCCAAGAGGTATCATACTTTATTTCTTGTCTGCACCAAGGAAAATCCACTGTAACCTAGGAATTTGATTGGGAAAAGAGATGCACTAGGGAGGAGGGATGCAAATGGCTAGGATTAATCCTCTAAATCTATCACAGCCATTGGAGGAACATAGATTTTGTGATTCTTGCCATGGGAAAGAAATATTCCAATGCTAGGATTAATCCTCCAAACCCATCACAACTGTTAGAGGCACAAAGACCTTGTGATGCTCGACATGGGAAAGAACTACACCAACCTCCAAGAGTAATTGATAAAAGTGGTCACCACCATTGGAGGAACGATTGGATTTTGGTGGTGCATAAGAGGGGAAAATGATCCAATGGCCAAGATTAATTAATAAAAATGATCAAGACCATTGGGAAGGGTTGTCATTTGGTGATGCACGTGAGGAAAAAATGCTCGAACGACCAAGATTAATTGATAAAAGCAATCACTTTCCAGAGAAGATGTCGATGCTATCAAGCATTACCACATTGACCATCGACATCCAGAAAGTACTTCAAAATTGGATAGAATTCCAACATCAATTGGCCGTTACAGCAGAAGCAATTGTTGAAGTATGTATACAAAAATGACCAACCATCCGACTTCATAGCCCATAAAATATAAACAAGCAAGAGACTACTTTAGATAATCAAATTTTTTTTGAGTACCTCCCCTGTTTCTTCAAGACGAAGAAAGGTTTTGTTCGTTGGGGAGATGTTGGAGGAGCTAGTTGATAAGCCGACTAAGTCGATCAACTGACTAATTAGAGATTAGGTCAGCTGCATAACGTCGTGTCATTTGACCGAACTGACAGGTAGTTATATGTAACTGTTTGTAAATCATATATATCAAGCTGTTGAGCCAAATGAGAACTCGGTTTAGTTCTGTGTTTGTAACGACCCATCCAATATAATATAATCTATTATTCCACATCTGTGTTCTTATTTCTTGTCTCTGTTATGTCTGTATGCTTTAATGTGTATCATTGGTAACCCTCTATGATTCGTGAGATTACAACAGTGCACATGAGGAAAAAATTCTCCAACGGCCAAGATGAAATGGATTTAGTATGCACCAACAATCCAGATTGATTCTGGAATTTTTTTTTTTTTTATAATCTTGTCCTCTCATGAATGGTTCAAACTGATAGAGTTCATAATCCATCAAGTTCTTCCACATATCCTCTACATGAATCTTCTTTGCAAGATTTGGCCTCTTTCAACTACTATAGACAATTGCTTTTGTAACCCTACAGGTGGTATAATCCCTATTCTAAAATAGGCAGATTGCACATTGATTTGCTGCTTGAAAATCTCACCGAATATAGTGATAAAGGAGAGTTTATAACCTTTGACTATAAAAATGCTCATATATCTAATGAGCACTGATTTTTAGGTGTTAAATATGAACTCAAACACTATTTGTTGACTTAAGAAGAATTCTTATAGGGATAATACTACCTAGAACTGGTTTTGTCCCTTCTCACTACTATATAAAGATGAACGTGTGCCTAGAACAGCTGAAAACAATGTTTAACACCTTATCGTCACAAGAGGAACATATCCAACAAAATTGTTCTAGAAGAATATTATCCTTCCCTACGAAAGAATTAATTGAGTGTTTCTTCAATACATATTTCAGAAATTTATAAAGTAGGGGCCTATGATGAAATAGATGTCACATGTGACCTATTTCTATTTTCAATGGCCGAAAACACCATTGCCAATAGCCTTGTCACATTTCTAGCAGCAAATATATTAATAGTCCTTATTTGAATCCATTTTTGTCTATATAAGGGAAAAATTAAAAGTAAAAAATTCTAAATCTAACGAAAGAGTGTTATAAGGAAATAGAGAAACCAAGAAAATAAGGAAATCCATTTATAGGTTTTTATGGTGGGATGTGAAACTTTTTTTATGAATTTTATCGTATTTTTTCACACTTGATTTTGCAGTTTGAGTAGGCCAGCATCGAAGGGGAAGTTTCGAGCAAATCATACATAAATGTTTAGCAGTGAAAAAATGATTTTAAAGAAAATAATCTACAGATAATAGAAGTGGGCAGCGAGAAGGTCAATACCTGCTATGGGAAACTATTTCCAGTTAAAACTCTCTTCATAGTTGTGTTTTTGGAATGTACCCTTTTCTTATGAGCCACGAGAAAAAAAAATGAAGGAATCTTCAAGGATACATGCTTCAATTCAAAATGAATGCCATGGTCCCCTCTTGATCTTTGTGTTTTCTTTGCACTAGTGGAAAATGAGAGATTAGTGACCAAAATCTGCATATCAATGACCACTTTTGGTTTGGCGATTGCTGGTGGCTAATTTACGGTCTTTTATTACGCAACCAAAATTGGTCATTTTTATTTGGTCATTTATAGCTTGTCTGTAGGTGATTAATTTGGTCATATATATGAATCAATGACCAAATATATGACCACATTTATGAAAAAATTAGTGACCACATGACAAGCTAGAATATGACCAAATTTGGTCACATAATAAAAGACCATATATTAGCCACCAAAACCGATTTTTGGTCATTGATATGCAAATTTTGGTCCATTTTTTGTCATTTATATCTCATTGTTTGGTCACACATCTCTCAATTTTTGGTCATTTTATATGTGAATTTTGGTCATTAATCTCATTTATTGATCACTAATTTAATCATTTTTAGTCATTTTATGTGTGGTTATTATATTTTAGTAGTTTTAATGGTGTGCATTATTAATCAATATAAATTTTTAATATGATATTATGTTTAAATTAAAAAAAAATCATACATTATTTATCATCATCTAATACACATGTGAATTATGCAATATCACATTAATTAGTTAATTACAACACTTATAAATAATATAAAGTACAACCACATAAGTTTTAAACTGCACAAATTATATTATATGAAATGTCAAGTATTACAATAAATATTAGTTTTCTGGAAAACTATCTCCATATAACTTTACATGAAAATCATCTAGTACATCGATATTACAATGGCTAAACCATCCCACTTGTACTTGGTTGTTAATCCATACTTAGATCTCGCGACAGCTTCAAAACCATACTTGGTAGCTTGAAACCCTCAGCAATAGGCTCTTCATAATCAATGGAAAAGCCTCGGTAACAGGCTCTTCATACTCAATGGCCCAGTTTCTAAGCTTTCTATCTGCGCACATGATTTTGTATTCGCACTACACGTGCTTCTAAGCTTTCAGAGCTTTATATCTATGCACGTGCTTCTGTATCCACACTACAGCAACCTCACTCCTCATGTTGTTCTAAACCTTTCCAGTAAGTTACCTACAAACAACACTTGCTAAGCAATCAATTTTGCTACTCGCTAAAAAGAGAAAACAAATAACTGAAAAATGCACATAGTAATTTCAAAAGATTTAACATGGAAAAAAGAAACAATTCCAACAAACAATAGTGTACTCAAAATGTATAAACATTTAGAACCAACAGACTTACAAATAGATGAACATGAAATACCTCTCCATAAGGCCTAAAGATCAATGGCAACATTGCACAAAGCAATAAATTATTTCCGAGTAATATATGAATAAACTTTGTACTGAATATTTTTTGTTGAATTTCCCAATACCTCAATTCTTCTAACATCTAATTCAGCCATTTGACTTGCTCTTAGGAAAACCTTGGTTTTCCCTATATGAATAGTAAAGGCAATTTTAGGTTGTTTTTATTAGCATTTTAACTGAATAAAACAACCTTAGAACTTCCAGCTTCTTGAGAAAGCATATAAATCATGATCCTGGGATCATTACATCTTTGGATGTTGAGAACACCATTTGTTAAAGAACGCTCATAATAATATGCATAGGCAATTACTTTGGTCCTACGAAACAAGTAACAAGCAACCTGCACTTGGCAAAGAACAACGGAATCAACTAATCAATAAATATGTAAATATATACATAAATACATACAAATGTGTATGTCAGTAATTTGTTCAAATATAGGTGGCAATGCTTGTGTTTAAGGCTAAATGCATTAACTTCAATAATATGGTTATCAAATTTATGGTTGAACGCATATCAATATGACAAAGCTTTCAAATGATTTTAGTATGCTCCAAGCAATAAAGAAATTGTGTTTCTTCAATACCCTTGAAAATGATAGTCACCAACAACATATGCATCAATAAACAAGTTAGAATCTTGATTTGAATTCAATGTACCAATATGAATCACTGTGACAATGATTAGAAAACTTTTTAAGGTATATGACTGTCATAGAGTGTATTGTGTAGTATCCCAATGTATGCCTTATATATATCAGACCTGAAGATATGATTGAGATTAGCATTTAGAACATGACATGATTTGTGTCAATGATAATGATGTCTTTCTCATATAAAGGGTTGTCAAACAAGAAAACTTTCAGCAGTAGGAAATTGTGAATGTAGCTATTATAAATGTCATCTTCAGCAATCCTAAAGAGCTCAGAAAATACCATCCCAGAAATAATGTTAATAGTATATAACGAAATCAAGCCTTCTTTAGTAATACATTTGTGTTTTCTATTCAAATAAACAAAGAGGACTCTTGATGTAATTTCCAGCCATGAAATATGTGTTTCAATGAATGTCCATAGGATGATATTTCCAATCAAAAGGACATGAAATACAATATCTTAGCACAAGGTATTCTGCAACCAAGGGAATATCCAGGATGATTGTCCCAAACAAGGTGATTTCCATCCCTCAATTAGTAGACAACTAGGACTGTCAAACTATAATAATTTCCATCCAAATAATGATAGTCCAAAATGACAAGTTCTAGCTCGTAGAGTGACTATGCCTTGATGTTATCTTAGACTTTCAATAGGTAGGTATGTTTGTAATTTCAGAGGGGTTGGGAGTTTCCTTTAAGCTACGTCTTAAGGAGTGGCGTTAGGGAAAGATAAAGAAGGGTGTTAAGGTAACAACTTGATGGACTATTAGGTAAGTATTTCAAGGTTGTTTTAGGCTTAGGTTGATATAGGTTTCTCACACCCAGAATGGTTTATCAAACACCATCATGTAATCATACATGTGACTAGCATCCCCTGCTATATTGTTGTTAGGACAACATATCTTGATCTCAAAACAATATTCATCACTCTAATACCAAAGGTAAATGCTCCTCAATCATTTGATCAATTACGTCTGATTTCACTTTGCAATAGTGTGTATAAAATTTAAATTCATTTTCAACATTATTTCCACTAGAATCAAGCCCCATATTTCCAAACATATCTCGAGAGAAAAGATGGGTTTCACACTTAAGAGGGACATTCAAGATGCCATAGGGATATCCCAGAAATTCATTCACTTTGTAACCTTCAGACAAGAAGGGAATACAATGTATCTTGAAAAACATGGCATGACTATTTTGAATAGTGCACAGATCAATGCCATTCAACTTTAACACAATGCTTTTAGTCCATAATAAGCCATTAAAAAATGTTCCCATTCCTTGTTTTTCACATATCAGTTCACAACTATAAAAAAATTGGACAAAAATCCAAAAACCATATTTAGATCTAATATTGTCATATCTAAATTTTTTAAATGGAAAACAACATTTTCCAGCATGAATTGACTACATATTGAGATAGCATGCTGACCTTAATTCAGGATATTTTCGTCATCTAAATAGTCAACTGTCAAGGTGAAGAACAATCTCAAGCATCAATATTAATTCTTGACTAAAATTTTGTATCCTATTTTGATCCTTCCCTAATATTTTCATGGATTTTTAATCTATTTAGAATCTAGATACTGGAATCTTGAACATTTGACTCTGCTTTCACTAGCACATATTATGTCAGGATGTTTGATAATTGATTTTCTACTTTATACTCTAATTCCATTCTCTGATTCAAATTTTGCATTGACCGTTTCTTTTCTACATTATCATATTTGTTTCATCAACCATATTCACTTTATAAAGTTCCCCCTATTTCTTCCCCCACTTCCTCCCCATATATTCTAGATCCATCATACTAACACCTACATATATGCATTGATAGTATAGTCTCTCACTTCGTTTTGCATGGCTATTTCATCTATATTGCAACTTTGGTACGTAACAATGTCACATGAATCATGAATCGCAAGTTTGACTTCGATCGAGTAGGAAAATAGTTTTTCCAGCTCAACACTAGTTAAACTGGGGGTTAACCAAGTTTGATTTGGTCAACAAAAGTTTGAGTCATGAGTCAAATTCTGCTTGCTGATTTTTCCCCAATTCGAGTTTTTGTACTTTTGTATATCTTAATATTTTCATAAGTGTGTATATTATATACATGGTGACAAGAATTAGCATATGGTTAGAGCAGGTTATGTGTGGATTAAGACATGAATCTTCTAATTATACTGGGGATCAAGGGTTAATTAACAAAGTTAACATCAATTGTACTAAAAGTGGTAAGCTATCCACCCAAAATGCTCATGAAGGTCATCTATATGCCACCTCCAGTTTATGTTTCTAAAGTTAAATGAAAGTTCTTTTTCTGAACAAATAAGGTACCACAAGGCCCTGTCATAGATTCCAACAATCCATGTAATATTTTGTATATATAAGCCTAAGGGGTTAGCTCAACCAATTGTTCCAATGTTGTGGAAATTTGATTGGTCTGTGCCAGCAGGTTCCCAGTTCGAATCCCTTTGAGTGAGGTGCACTAGTCTACATCTGCAGGTTTAGGATGCCATCCATAAATGTGGGGAAGCATCCCTTGGGTTTCCCTGTGATATCTTCCTTTGAGAAAAAAATATAAAAAAAAAATTGTTGAAAGAAGAAACAAAGAACAAGTTCCTTGGAATGTGAGCAAAAATGCCACTAATATGTGCTAAAAGAGAGGATATTCGAGATGGAACCTTTTAATATAAAAACATCTTAACAGAAACAAAGCAATAGATTTATAATCACGCAAGTTGAATGAAATCTAGGGTTGCAGTATAATCCACTAAACCTTTTTGCAATCCCTTTAGTAAACAACGATATTTTCTATAATGCTCTATTGGAAGAGAAAACAATTTAGCAGCACCACAACCAAGTGCAAATAAAGATCAGATTGGAGAAACCCCTTTTAGCAGCTTATGAACCTGCATTTAAAAGTCATTCATTATCAAATAGCCATCCAATACATCTTAGTTAATAAGCATAAGAAAAACTAAAAAATATTAAGAGATATCAAAATAGTTTTATATTTTTAATCAAAGTAAAATAGTAATATTTAAATTCTCAACATCTAAAAATATTTTAAATAATTTTAACTACCATAACTATAACATTGAGACTAAACTTACTAAATATTCCTCCTGCATCAAAGAAATGAGAAAATTACCTGGTTTTGAGAAATATCTTCTAGCCATTTCCCATCAACAATCTCTGAAACACTGATGTAATCAAAATTTCCATTGATCTCAATGCCTTTCAAATGAAATTCAATGCCTTGGGGAAATATCAGTGTTAGGCCTCAAAATTATCCATTTGCATAGTTAATGCTAATCTTAAATAGAAATATGGATACCCCTCTTTCAAAAGATTACAATCTTGGTAAGGATTTAATCCAAAGTTTGCAAGCTTGCATTTTCCCATTTTGGTGGAATTCCCAGTGCCCCACATGACTTTATGGGCCTTCATATAGCCCTTACCTAAGCATCACGACAAATTTCTATGCCGGAAGCCACCAAGAATACACGTCAAATTCACTTGCACAGTACCTCAAAAGAAGATGCTAAACCATCATCAAGTAAAGGGTGAACTACCCTCTAATGCAAACGACTAGGACCTTTAAAATCTAGGTTGAAGAGCAATAAAAAAAACCAACATAGTGATTAAATTGGAAACTCTCATAAGGAATCTTAGTATCACTTGAAAAACATCAATACTTTTATAGTTTCTATGATACGTAACTCTAAGAATGAGATAGTTAAAATTAACATCCACACTTTCTTTTAAATAAAGGATGACTAATATTTACAACCATGCTTGAACTTTCCTACTTTACAATGCCTTGATATCTTCAGAGAAAGGGATCACCCACTTCTATGTTGATTTCCAAAAATATTCTAACCTTTGGAGACTGAAATCTAATATTTTTAAAGCATAACTTGACGTAAACTCCTTTTACATAGTAATTGCTAATTTCTATACATCTTGATTCTTAACTGTGTGTGCTTTTACTGCTATTTGAATCTATATTTTGACAATTTCCTTTTCTATGTTACATCAAAATAATAATTTATGTTTTGACTAAAGCCATTATTATTTAAGGTCCTTATTAAATTTGAATCATCTGATAATCATTATTTTTGCAACAATGTCATGTTTTACTTAACATGCTTGAGGATCTCTCTAAAGTAGAACATATAAACCCAAAAGTTTGTTGAGAAGACCTCATAAATAAAAAAGAGTACAATGATCAAACCACCATGCAATAATACCACATACCTTCCATGAAACTAGATTTAGAAGCTCAGCATAATTTCCCCCTCGTAGTGTAACCAAATCCACTCGACGGGGAAAATAATCCACATGGATAGTCAATGGATGTATTTCTCATTTTTGGCAACAAATAAAAACCTGATTTCATACTATCTTAAAAGTCTTAGGTAAATTCAATTCAAACTATATCGGAACTACCTAAAATCAAAATCTTGAAGGACATAGATCTCAATCCAATATATGTTTTAGTTAATATCACACAAAGTAGTACTTACACAAGAATCTTGTGAGCCAGTGGTTAGCTCACTAATAATTACCATAAATCCTGGGTTTGCAACAAAAGCTTACAGATTTAATGAAATAGTTTGAATACACATCAAGATTTCTATTGAGCAAAAAATAACAAGTGAAACTTATTTCAAAAAGGGATAATCACTCTCGTAAAATACTGTCTATTAGTGACAACTCTCTTCACTCTAAATATCAAGCAGTGACAACTTCCCAATATAAAATTCAAATCCTGCTATACAATTTATTTTGAGTTGTATAGTTTCCCTTCATTACTTTAGCTGGTTATAGATATCTCATCTGATAGTATCCATCCTGAGATGATTGCTTGAAGATCCTCTCTAAATTTATGAACTTCTATATTCTTGCTATTCCTCCTTTTCAGGAGAGCAATACAAATAGATTTTTTGGACATCTTTCACCAAATTAAACATATTAATAAATAAAGAAACATTACTAGGCATTATCATAAGCAAGTGCCAGTATTACCTGAAACAAGGGAAGGAGGCCCTCTGTTGGAATATAATAAACCCACTCATAAAATAATTAATCATTATTTGATTGATTTCCTACCCACTAGCTTAGATAGTTGGCATCCACTTGCACCTTAGAGTCAACACTTGCCATCTATATCCTAGGAATGATTTATTTATAATTTTGGTTTGATCTTGACCACTTTATGGCCATCCAGTATTGGTAACTATGCTTTACAGCAAATTCTGCTTTTTCTGCTTTATCCTGCTTTTTGCTAGTCAACTAGGAAACTGGCAGCTTTTGTTGCCAACCCATCCTCCATTATTTTATCTCCATATTCTAGGATTAGCAAGTATTTCCTTCATTCATCATCACTCACACATGCTATTGCTAATTCGTGAGGTGCTTGGTATATTGGGAAAGTGCTTTAGTCAACTATGGGGTTTATCATAATTAGTAATCCTGCTTTATGAGCTAGCTTGAGTTGTCTTCATACAACTCTTTTTTCCTTTATAAGGATGTATTACCTATGTAATAATATCAATTATAATTTATTGACCATTCATTAATGTGTGTTCATTAATTCTTCTTCTTATCTCCTTATTCTAATTCTCTACAATTCTCTGTGAGGTTAATTGTGTGCCTAGATCCTTAGCCTGTTTATGAAATTCCTTATGCCATCAAGGCTTTAGAATTTCTACATGGTATCAGAGCTGAGGATATCAAAGCTCTACATGATATCATATATTTGAGAGTTCATTAATTAATCCTCCTTTTCAGATTTGCAGGTTCAACTTCGAATGGATTCAAGAGTATCGGTTCCTCTTCTTTCTCCATTCACAAGCTATTCAAAGTGGAAATTGAAGATGATTTCATATCTAAAGAGACAAGGTCTCTATGAGATATCTAGTGGAGCTGGTGAAGAGTATTATGAAGAGCCAAGGGACTAGTTGAATGACTGTGATAGATCAATTGGAGCTATTTGTCTAGCTATCTCTCCAAGCATGCGCTACCTTATTTATTCTCTTGATTACCCAAAGGATCTATGGACAACATTGGATAGAGTTTTGGGAAAGGACAATGAGGATCCTTCTAGCTATGTGGAGAGTGTGTCTAGCTCCTCAATGATTTCTCTCTCTCAAGATGTCTCGGCCCCTACAGTATTTGATGAAGTCGATCATGAAGAAGAAGTTTCTCATACAGATCTTGTTGCTACTACTCTCTTTGATTTGAATGCTTCCTCTTTCAATCAAGAAGCAAATATTGAAGAGCCACCTTTTTCTATGTCTCTTGAAGTAGAAGATATTGATTCATCTTCTTATGATGTTGTTGATGAAAAAGAAGTGACTAATGGAGCTCCTATTTCTATTGATCATTCACTCACTCATTTAGTGTTCTCTATGTCTTCTATCATGGATTCTGAGATCCATATGCCAAACCTTTCACACCTTGTGCATGCCTCTCTCCTTGATGCTGCGCAACCCAGTGGCTTCTAGGATGTTTTCTTAGCCAAATCAAGTTATTTTAGTGCCTTACCACTTACCATACTTGATCCCATGTGCTTTTGCAGCTCTTCCTTTGTTCTTGGAACTCATTCTTAGAGCCTCCTTGAAGATTTTTAACATCACTACCTTTCCTCCTTACATTCTTCTACCATAGAGGATTCTTTACCGATATATTCCCATGAGTCTACTTTTGTGCTTATATGTGATCTCTTGGATTCTTTGGAAGCTAGATTAACCCATGGATCCCATGCATTCATACTCTTTGATCCCATGCCTTCTCTATGTTCCTACATGATCACTTGCACACATCCTCTCTGTGTAAATGAAGATGGAGACATGATACACTCACTTGGATAGTTATTTCACCTATTTGAAGCTCATTTCATCTCTGCTACTTCGAAGTTCAAGTCATCTCATCATCTTGGAGCTGATTACAAGTCTCAAGATCCTTCAATATTGCTTTCACATCATTGGATTTCAGTTGTTCTACATGGTCCTAGTTTCCATCCTGCAACTGTCCTTGATCCAAGTGAGCAGATTTATCTTCTTCCTAAGAAGAAGATTCCTCCATACATCAGCATTTAGTTTGGAGCAGCAGCAACACCAATAGTTCAGCATTTTTTGGTATTTATTTTCATGTCCTTTCTTGAGGGAGGATTTTCCCCTTGAGGTTTTGCCGCTTTCCTCATTTCTTTGGACAAGATAAATTGTAAAAGGGTGACCATAGCTTTATTGTTGGGCCCTATATGCATGTATATTTCTAATTAGTTCAGGAATATCATCATAAATTCAGGCTTAAATGGGGGTGTTGGAATGTAATAAACCCACTCATAAAATAATTAATCATTATTTGATTAATTTCCTACCCACTAGCTTATATAGTTGGCATCCACTTGCACCTTAGAGTCAACACTTGCCATCTGTATCCTAGGAATGATTTATTTCTGATTCTGGGTTGATCTTGACCACTTTATGGCCATCCAGATTTGGTAACTGCACTTTACAGCAGATTCTGCTTTATTCTTCTTTTTCTGCTTTATCCTGCTTTTCTATGGATAAGGTAAAGCTAGTCAACTACGAAACTGACAACTTTTGTTTCCAACCCATCCTCCATTATTTTCTCTCCATATTCTAGGGTTAGAAATTCTTTCCTTCACTCATCATCACTCACACATGCTATTTCTAATTCATGAGGTGCTTGGTAGATTGGAAAAGTGTTTTAGTCAACTATGGGGTTTATCATAATTAGTAAGCCTTCTTTATGAGCTAGCTTGAGTTGTCTTCATACAACTCCTTTTTTATTTATAAGGATGTATTACCTATGTAATAATATCAATTATCATTTATTGATCATTCATTAATGTGTGTTCATTAATTCTTCTTTTTATCTCCTTATTCTAATTCTCTACAATTCTCTGTGAGGTTAATTGTGTGCCTAGCTCCTTATCCTGTTTATGAAATTCCTTATGCCATAAAGGCTTTAGAATTTCTACACCCTCCTCTATTGCACTCAGCTCCTTGGAATATGGAGCATGAGAAAAAAACACTACTAGAAATTTTCCTATCACCAGATATATCTCCTTGTTCAACTACAGATGATGCTTTTTGAGAAAAGAATTTAATAAAAAATTCAAGTTGGCTCTAGTCAAGATGTAATCATAAAGGGAGAAGCTTCACAAGGATCCTGAAAAAGAGATGGTCATTATGTATAGTATGCAAACCTTACTTCAAGATAACAAAAATTGAAAGCAATGTTTCATTTCATTATCTCTAATAGACCAAGAGAAAACATAGAAACAAAACGATTAACATTGCAATAAATCAATACATAGTCAACACCATAAATGAATATTGCAATGTCAATATGTCTCCTAAAATATTTGTCAAAGAAAAACAGCATAGATAAACAACCATTGTTTAAACTCAAAAGTAGCATTGATTTAAGGTTATTGTAGATTCTAAAACAATAGTTGATGTAATTGAGAGAGTGATACATACATGGGAAATCTACCTTGGGTTATCCTTGTGATGTATGTTTGCTTTAGTTTTTAATGTAATCTCACATTTTCTCTGCACTATCATATCTCTTTATTATGGTTGAATTCTTACCACACAAATCAAACTGCTTGATTTGGAAATTTAACTCAGGTGTTTTGCAAAAAAAA
The DNA here is from genome assembly GCA_001517045.1 of Pseudotsuga menziesii. Taxonomy (NCBI): domain Eukaryota; kingdom Viridiplantae; phylum Streptophyta; class Pinopsida; order Pinales; family Pinaceae; genus Pseudotsuga; species Pseudotsuga menziesii. The sequence continues at coordinate 67,521 of LPNX011159384.1, read as the reverse complement.
TATAGAATATATTTCATCAAACATATGGATAAAGAAAAGAACACAACATCCTTCCTTTTACATTTTTACATTTTCCTAATTCATTAGGTTTTTAAGTAGGTTGGCAAAGTACTTGTAAAAAATGTACAAACAGAGAAATCAAGGATAGATTTTTTTGCAGCAACAACGACACATACTATCTATGTTTCCTCCATGGAATCTCCTCTAATAGTATCAAATTCCCACCATTAATTACAGTCCAAATTTTTAAGAGGTTTTTAATTCGTATCCAACAAAGAATGGGCATTGACACATTCATTTGCAAGTCTGCAGACAACAAATGGAAAACAAAGAAGTATTAAGGAAAATTGGAGGGTAAGGTTTCCTCCACCTTTGATTTGTAGTGGCATCTCATGACTATAGAATTTAGAGCCAAAGGATCCAGCCCTGTTTTTTTTCCTTCTCATACTTTTCTCCTTCCTCAGCCATTTCCCAGATGACCATCTTTCAGTATGCGTACTTTAGTGTTGGAGAAAATGGGAAGATCAATTTGATTAAGCTGGTGGAAGGTTAGATGCATCACTCATGTGCTATGAATATCTAGGGTATGATTTCTTAAACTGCTAGCCGCTGGGAATCTCCTATGGAATCCATCACTACTAGGTTAGGGTTTACTCTTCAGTGGTGGGAACACAGAAATCCTAGTGCCCCTATTTTGCAATATCCCATCAAATATATTGGTGGGAATACCACATGAATCATAAATTTGATTGATGTCCATTCATCAAGAAAATATGTTTGTATGGTAGGAGGCTCTTTTGATTCAACGATTGCATGGAACCTTAGGTGGCAAGAAGGACCCATTCCATTTATAGGCATTGGACAATTCAACAGCCGGGTCTCAGGGTCTCTTTCCAAAAATAAGGTTTGGATGGTAAAATATGACCATTATACACAATCTACAAGCACAGATGTTACATCTAGCAAGATTCTTCTTGTAACAATGTATCCAGAAAATGATATTTTTAATGTTTTGGGGTCAGACCAAGTGTTTGGATAAATGTATGTACATATAGTATACTTTCAAATCATGATCAAAATGTTCTCAGGGAGATTTAATGCTAAAACTGGAGCACAGGTAGCAACTTATGTTTGTAGGGAAACATAGCAAGGATCAAGCTCTGTTATCATAATAGAGTATATGCAATGATTCCATTCTCTTTCTGGTTTTACGCCTGCATGGAGGAATAGAAGTAAAAGGTGTGTCTTCATCATCCAAACTGGTTTCTTTTAAATATGCAGTCAGAAACAAACCACCCACTCCAACTGCTTCGATCTCTCCTATTCCTAATGCATATATCATGGAGAAATCAGAAGAGGTGTCATCATTGGAGGATTCGGCGCAGGAGGTCACCAAACTCCACTCGATATTTTCCTCATATGCAGATTTAATGGTTATTGACCTCCCTCATCATATATGTACCAATGGATCAATTGGACAAAAAAATGTGAGATATATCTATACATTCAAAATATTTATTATTTTTTTGTTCTGCAATCATAATGATTACTGGAAAGTGTTCGAGGGTCCCTAGTTTTTAGGAAGAACGGGGATTTATATTACCCATGGTTCCCAGAAGTTGATCCTAAAACTATGTCAATCACTACAATGTCAGTTTTTGGGTCTGCCTCCCAATCTGCTCTTACATTTTTGTCATTTATAAAGCATTGAAGATATTGGTAACACTTTGGGTAGCTATGAATAAAAAGAGGGGTTAGCCTTAGATATGGATTACATTATAATAAAGCTAAGGAAACCTAAGATGGAAACACAAGAGGAGATAAATCAATGCATGTGTTCTGTTGAGTTGGTTGTTAAAGAATATCTCCTGGCTATAGGGGAAGAACACTTTATAGGTCAAGAGTTTCCTTCAAGTAATCAATCCTTGTTTATAGACCCAGAAAATCCCACAACAAAGTTACAGGTTGTAAATGACTGGATGCGATTTTATGAGTTGGTAAAAGAGAATTGTGGGGATTTGTGTCCATGTCTTTTTGCAGGAGCAACTAATCCTTTTGATGTCTATCATGGTCGACTATGTGATTGTTGCTTTTTTAGTATTATGGCAGTGTTAACAGGGGCATCACACATATCTGAAGTTATTATAAGTCCTCAATACAATGATGAAGGAGTATATACGGTCCGATTCTCCATTCAGGGATAATGGGTTCCAGTGGTTTTTAATAAATGCATTCATTGTGAATCTCATGGTAGGCCATCATTTGCCACTAGTAAGAAGGGTAATGAGTTGTGGGTCCTAATTTTGGAAAAGGATTATGCAAAGCTACATGGTTCTTATGAAGCACTAGAATGCAAGATTGCTCAAGATTCTCTTGTATACCTAACTGGGGCTGCAAGTGAAGAAATAGATATGAGAAGTGTTCAAGTGCACTTTGATATTTCCAGTGGAAGGATGCGGTCTCAGTTGTTGCATTTAAGAAACAAGTGTTTCTTCTTGGAGCAAGGACTCAGGGAGTCCATCAGGATCTGATGTTCATGTGTCTTCTAGCGGCATTGTCCAAGGACATGCCTACTCACTATTGAAAGTACATGAGGTAGATAGTCATAAGCTTGTGTAGTTAAGGAATACTTGGGAAAATGCAGTTGAGTGGAATGGTCCATGGTCAGACTCTTCACCTGAATGGATAGATAGGATAAAGCACAAATTTAAATACACTTGTCTGGAAAAAGATGGGATTTTTAGGATGTCATGGGAATATTTTCAAATAAATTTCAGATATATATAGGTGTGTCAGGTTTATCCTGATGAAATGCACCATTTTGTACACTAACAATGGTGTGGATGTAGTACCGAAGCTTTGAAAAAGAGTAGAAAAGAAAAGCTTGAAATTCATGAGGATAAAAACCTTGCAACGTAGGATCTGGATGTATCTGATGATTCTATTCCTGATAAAAGGTTCTTGGAAGAAGTAAACAGAGATGTTTGCAGGAGGAGGCTCGTACACTGTTCGATCACGATACGAGTTCATCATTGCCGGGGGCTAAAGTATTGGTTTACGCACTACTAGGTTTTTCTCTTTTCTCATATTCAAGATGGTTATTACATCAGCCCTATCCAACAATGGATAGAGAAATATTGCAGTGGTACATGCCACCCAATGCATCATCCAAGCCAAAATTGTTGCCCATCCTTTCCAGTTTTGGAGAATAACACGATCTGTCCACTAATTTATGAGATTCCAGAGTTCAAAATTGCATAGTGTATCCCGCCAAGATGTTGGATTCCTGAAATGCATAGGTATATGCTGAGTATATGTTTCCTTTAAAGGGTTTGGAACCCTCACGAACTAGTATATGTTTTCTTTGAAGGGTTTCGAACCCTCACAAAGAAGATTTTCATAAAAGATTCATCATTCATTTTTGAATAAAATATTGCAAATTAATATAGTTATTTGAGTATAATATTCTTTTCTTAATTTTTATTAAATTTAATTGGTCGGTTTTTGGATTTCTTGATTAAAATGTTGAAAGAGTTTATTTTAATTATTTTAATTATATTGAGTAAAGGAATATATGATTTAATATGATAAATAATTCATACCATATAAATAGATATAGTTATTATAATTATATTATAATGATAATTAGTAGGATATAATAATAGATATCTATTGTAATATATATTCATATTAATGCTAAATGTTATGTTATTTTCTAAATAGGATGTAGGTTTTTTAATTAGGATTTAGCAAAATCTCTTGCCATGACTTATTTTTAAACCAAAATAATAAAAATCCCTATCAATTAAAATACCAGGCAATGAAGCCACCGTAGATATGCCCAACCACGATCACGCTCTCCAATACAGTACATTGGAGCATACTCTTGAGGCACTCTTGGAAAATCTTAGTACACTCAGAGCTTGTAGTTGTGGAGTGTCATAGAATACGATGTCCATGATGAGGAGATCGAAGTGTTTTTTCAAATGCACTAATTTGGTTATCCCATTATGTTAAGTTGTGTGCACCCGAACCATGAATGAGGAGAGATAGTTCATATCTTCATCTGCTATTTTTGCTTTGAATCGGGAAGGGAAAACCAAAAAGCAAGAGGAAAACCAGAAGGCATAATTAAGCCCCCTTCCAACAAATCCAAAATTTGGCTCTAGAAACCTATAAATTTATGTTACAAGGAATTTATGTCATGCCTATATTAACATTTTTTATAGGAGTATAGTTTTCAAAACCCATATTGAATTTGTAGAACACTGGGAGAAACTCAAATGAGTTAATTATATTTATGTGGAATCACACTCTAAGGGAAGGAATCCAACTCAATGATGATCATAATCTAGTCTATAAGTCATAGGACATGTGCTAGAACATCGTGATGATAGCTGATTTGGAGCTTCTAGTTGAGATGTGACACATGGGGCGGTCTACATTTTACTAAATTCTAACACTGCAGATGGATTCAGAGACTCCCTTTAAATGGGTCTCTAAATCCATATTCTAACACTGCAGACGGATTCAGAGACTCCCTTTAAAGGGGTCCCTAAATCTATCTGCAGTGTTAGAATTTAGTAAAATGTACAAATTCATTGTCAAATTTTCATTTTTTTCCATTATCGGAGTGACACAATTAAAAATGACCAAATAAATGACCAATTGTTATATGGTCATTTGTAGTATAGAGGTCTCATGATCAAATTTGGTCATTTATCTTGGTCGTTTTTAGTTCATTTCTATCCCGTGACCAAAAGTGGTCATGTATCTTAGTCTTTTTTAGTCAGCTCACTTAGAATTATCAATTTTGGTCATTTGTCCCTTCTAGGAGACTGTGGTGACCAAAAATTTTAATATGGTGGTCACTAATCTCTCATTTTACACTACTTCTATGACAGCTACGTCCTCCTCCCATATTCTAGAAACTTAAAAATATCTTGACATCAGGAACTCGACCATCTATACACAAATCAAATGACAATGAATGTGCAGGATTGGATTTTCATCCTCTAACTTTGGAATTGGGGGGCGTGGTTTTGTTATGTGCTTTTGAAATTCAATATTCCTGGTTATGTTTGTCATATATTTTGGTACATGTTTTTAACATATATAAAAAAATGTTTAAAAAATATTTAACATAATTTTTAAATTAATATTAACATATGTTAAAGGAGTGAGAATGAGATGAAATAAAAGGCTTCTTATTGGAATATGGAAAGAGGTCATACAAGAAGGATTTTACCAAAAATTAAGAACTTTTAGGAAGAATAGACATCAATTATATAACCCTATTTTAATTAAAGATAGTTTTTTTAAAGCCATCACTTATAGATGGAGGAATCCTTTGCTAATGGATTATTTGGAAGGAACCTTTTCCTAATTAAGTAGATTTCTCACATAGATTGTGAACCTTGTTTTACCAACAAAAAAAACCTTTCAAAAAATAGATATTTAAATTCCTTCGACTTACATGGTTAGTTTACCTTAAATATTTGGACATTTTCCTCTTGTACCATGGTGTGAGAACTGCATAAGCACTAATTATATTGACATGTTCTATTCTTTTCATGAATCAATTGCAAGACAACAACATGGATCCTTGAAATAATTATGCAAGAAAGGATATGGAAGAAAAACTTCACCAAGAACATGAACAATAGATGGAAATTTCCAGAGTTAAGGTAACATGAAGCGTAGAGGTAGGAAAATAAATGCTCAACACAAAATATATCCTAGTATCCAATATCAAGAATAATCTAGCAATGGAAAATAATATGGTGATATTCTCTTTCCCACAAGAAATGCATTATGTACACGTGGAAAAAAACTTTTCACAAACATAACTAAAAGTGTTTAGTTCTTTGCAATTTAATCTTAAGCCTTTGGGCCTGCTAAGTAGAAACCCCTCCCTCCCTGCAATGCTAAGGTAGGGCATGGGAGATAGCTATGGAAGTAATTTCCCACTAACTGGAGAGAAGGATAAGAAATGCTAAATCTTGTACTAAACCTAATCCCTTAGTGTGTGTTCTATTGAACTCTGATATATGCAACGTGGTATCATGAAAAGGGATTCAGTGTCAGGATTTAAAGAAATTTCACCACAAGTACTTATGTGTCACATCCCCTCCCCTCATCTCTCTGATGGAGAGGACATGACTACACTGAACTGTTATCTTTAGCTGGGGATCTAGCCCCATCAACATAACCAATAAAATGCATTGAAATAAAATATACATATGCAGATGCATAATTCAGTAATATACAATGGAAGAAAATCATTCATTCAAGCATTCAAGCATTCAACATGTTCATGATATTTAATTAAACAAATACATTGCAGGATAAAACAAAAAATACAAGAAAGCACTTATCTTGTAAATGAGTTGTCCTGCAACTAGCTATGTCGCTGCAATGTTCCACCCAACCATAGGCCAGTGTGCTCATCAATCTCTTAGCACCACTTCCACCCCCGAGTTGGGCATGATTTCCACAAGGAACTAGGGAACGACAGTATCACACATAGCCACATATACATCAAAATTCGGCCAAGCCAATCTACAGTTGGGTTTATCAGCTTGCTATGGCAGTGGAAAGGTAGAATTTCTAAGCTAGTGAGCTCAACCATAGAGCTATGGACACCTGCACCAGATCTATCTAGCTTGGAATCCATAATACCTACACACCCAACATAAGGAAGTATTCCCTTCACTACTACATAGTCCCTCAGGCCATACATTCCCTTCCAGTGCTCTTCGGGGTGTGAATAGAATATTTTCCAGCCCCTCTTGATATGTCTGTGAGGTACCTCTCATCACTAGGTTTATCAATCCAATTCTATGCCTCTTACAATACTAAGTCTTTCAAACCAAAACAAGAATGCACCAAATAGGAAAATACAAATTATGGGTATGACGAAAAAAAATTTGACCACCAAAAACGAAATTTCAGATGGGGAAATCAACGTTGGGTGAGAAATTTGAATTCATCAATGTTTATGGGAATTGCAAGAGAAAAACGACCGCTATAAACCCCCAAATCATGTATCTCTTCTTCTTAGCCATTGAGCAATACAAAAATGGATTTCAGGGTCTGGGAAAATGAGGAAAACAATAGAAATTGTGAAGGAAAACACCCAACAAGATCCTATTGCGTGATGAAATGAAGGATGTGAATGAATAAGGGCTTGGGCATGCATTTCTAGGTATTTAATTGCCCAATAATAAAAAACACATTTTCAAAAATTATGGATTTCCCCAATACAAAATTTGACTTCTATACACTTCCATCCCCAAGTCATTAACTACCTCAACCAATTTTTGGAAGAAATAAAAGATTGCGAATAAGACAAAAAGGTAGTTGACAGCTTTATGGGTTCTCCCATTGACATTTGTCTTTACACTATTGGCTCAAGGGTTTGAATAATTTCCCTCCCTATTCCTTGTGAAATCATACCCCCATCTATTTGTTGCATTGACATATCTAGTTGTGGGTATTTTTATTAAATTTCATATTTACATGACGCCTTATTTTATAATGTGCCTGGCTAGCATGAAAACCATATGCATCATTTTTAATTGTTGATACATGAAATACTAAATCGATGGTGGGGGCTTGGCCTTGAGCTCCACACCATGATTAAATAATGATATTTACATCATGTAAAATTTTAATGCAAATGGGGTCAAGATTGGGATATTACATTCCCCTCCCCCTTACATTACCACTATCCTCAGTGCTCTTCAAAATTGAACAAAAACAGATGTGCCACTCGCATGGCATCCTCCAGCTCCCATGTAGCCTCATCAAGACTGTAGTGCTTCCATTGCACCTTTACCTGCCCAACAGCTCAGTTCCGAAGCACTATTACCTTCATGTTTAGGATGCACAATGGGTTGGTTTGGAACTCTCCCTCGGGTTCCACCTGGATCACATCCCAATTAATCACATGGTTAGGATCATGTACATATTTCTTAAGAAAAGAAACATCAAAAAAATTATGAGCTCTAGTGATAGCAGGAAATGCAAGTCTATATGCAACTGGTCCTATTATTTCAAGCACTTCAAATGGCCCACAATATCTAGTTGATAGCTTGGCACAACTCCCAAGCTTCAAGGAACTCTTCCTTGGCCTCACTCTAAGATAAACATGATCCCCAACACTGGATTCCCTATGCAATCTATGCATGTCTGCATAGCTCTTCTGTCTATCCTAGGATTCTTTTAAGTTTTTCCTAATCTTTGCAACCTCTTGTTCCATTTCCTTACGAAATTCTGGACCAAGCACAATACTATTCATTGGATTATCCCAAGTCACTAGTTTCCTACACCTTCTTCCATATAAAGCCTCATATGGACTCATTCCCAGTAATGCTTGCTTCCCATTATTATATGCAAACTCTACCAAGTGTAAATAATCCTCCCACTTGGATGGTTTGTCCATTACATACATGCGAAGCATGTCTTCAAGCACCTTATTTACTCTCTCTGTTTTCCCATTGGTTTGAGGATGGTAGGTGGTGCTAAATTCCAACTTTGTACCCAAATCAACCAAAAGAACCTTCCAAAAATTAGAAGTAAACTTGGTATCCCTATCAGAAATTATTTCCTTAGGCAATCCATGCAATCTAAAAATTTCCTTTATGAAAATATTTGCAGTGACGTCGGCTTTATATGTCGATTTAATTGGTATAAAATGTGATTCCTTTCTTAACTTGTCCACCACAACCATGATGGAATCATGTTGTCTCATAGTCATTGGAAATCCTGTAATAAAATCCATGGAAATGACTTCTCATTTCCATTCTGGGATTGGAAATGGCTGCAACAAACCTGCTGGGCATTGATGTTCAACCTTCACCTACTGACATTTCATGCACTTAGAAATATACTCAGCAATGTCCTTTTTCATTCCTGGCCAAAAATAATGCTTTCTAGCCGTAGCAATTGTTTTTTGATATCCTGGGTGACCAGGATATGGAGCTTGATGGATTTCATCCATAACAATCCTCCTCAAGTCTAATACATTTGGAATATAAATTCTATTCTTATAAGTAAGAATTTCATCTTCTTCCAATTGATATCCTTCATAATTATTTCCAAGGTTTTTCTACTACAGCTTGTCCTTTATCTGCACGTATAATTCATCCTTGACAATATGGTTAATAATTTGCTTCCTCAAATCTGGTTGGAAAGTCGTAAGAGATGCCACATGCATTTCATCTACCTTTCTACTGAGTGCATCAGCCACCTTGTTTTATTTTCCTTTTATGTGTTTGATTTCAAAATCAAATTCACACAAAAATTTCAACCATCTAGCTTGCCTACAATTTAAAGTTGGTTCATCAAATAAGTACTTCAGACCATAAGGTCTGTCCTTAGCTCAAATTTCCTTCCCATTACGTAATGTCTCCACATCTTTAGGGCATATTGTACTATGGCTGCAAGTTCTAAATCATGAGTAGCATATTTCTTCTCATGCTCCTTCAACTTTCTTAACTCATAGCATACCACATGGTTTTCTTCCATAAGAACTCCTCCAAGTCCTTGATTGCATGCATCGGTACATACCACAATGTCTTTTTTCTGGGTCCGCAATTTTCAAAATTGGTGTACTTGTAAGAATATTCTTCAACCTTTGGAATCTTTCCTCACATCTTGGTGTCCATTCAAACTTTACCCCTTTCTTTTGCAAGGAAGTGATTGAATGTGCAACCTTGGAGAATCCTTCAATGAACCTCTTGTAGTACCCGACAAGTCGCATAAAGGTTCTCACATCTGTCACATTTCTTGGAGTTGGACAATTCATAATGGCTTCAATATTCTCAGGGTCTATAGATATTCCTTCATTTGAGATGATGTGAGACCTAAATAATGAATTATTTCTTTATAAAGGTCACATTTGCTCAAATTTGCATACAACTTATGTTCCCTTAGCAATTGCAATGCCATTATCAAATGCTCTTCATGCTCTTCTTCATTCTTAAAAATAAATAAGAATGTCATCTAGGAAGACAAGAACAAACTTGTTTGGATACTTGCTAAAAGCACTATTCATGAGACGCATGAATGTAGTTGGTCCATTTGTGAGACCAAATGGTACCACCACAAATTCATAGTACCCATACCTTTTTCTAAAGTCTGTCTTATGAATATATTCCTCTTTGATTCATACCTAACGGTAACCAGACCTCAAGTCAATTTTTGAAAATACCTTTTCTCCTCTCATTTGATAAAAAAGGTCATCAATTCGAGGTAACATGTATTTATTCTTCACAATAACTTTGTTCAACTTCTTGTAGTCAATACATAACCTGAGTTTCACATATTTCTTTTTGACAAATAGAACCGATCCTCGCCATGGGGACACACTCGCCTTGATATATTTATTTTCCAACAACTCTTGTCACTGCATTTTCATCTCTAGCAATTCTAGTGTGCTCATCCTATAGGGTTTCTTGGACACTGGTGCAGCTCCCAACACAAGTTCAATCGTAAAATCAATGTCTCTCTTTAGAGGAAGTCTTGGAATCTCATCATGAAAAACATCCTTGAATTCTTGCAATACATGACAGTCCTCCAACTTAGGAGTTTCATTTTTTGTTGCCTCCAAAACATGGGCTGCATATAATCGACAACGTTTCCTACAAAACTTCTTCAACTGCATTGCTGAAATCTTCCTAGCAAAAATCACCTTTGGGATGCCTCTTACAACCCTTGGGTTTCCTTCTTCATCCATGCATTCAAATTTCTTATTGTAGCAGTCAAGTTTAAACTTCTATGCTTCTAACCAGTTCATTCCAATGAGAACATCATAGGAACCAAGTGGAAGAATATTCATGTTTGCATAAGTGAATAGCCCATCCATATCCAATGGACATTTCTCTACAATTTCACTAACCTTTCTCTTAGTTACAGTGTTTAGTTGAACTAACCATGATTTGCTATGCTTTAATTTCTTCAAAGCACAAATCTCAACAATTTTAGGAGTGATATAATTGTGAGTAGATATAGGATCAATAAAAATAGAAACATATTTCTTAGCAATTTTACCTTCAAATTCAACCACAGTTCACTGTTGATCTTCCTAGTGGTCCTTTAGTGTTGCATAGATTCTAGGGATGGTCCTCACCACTTGACCCACGGTTTCAGCTATTTGGATGTTGTGAACTTGACTTTAATTCCCATTCTGATGTGGACAGTTCCTAAGCATATGGTCTCCTCCACATCCCCAACATTGAAGTGGTTCTCTTGGATCATTTGGATCTCTTGGCTTGTCTCCCATCATTTTGGTTGGCTTAGTCATAGCTTGTGATGGTTGTCTTTGTTGATTTCGGAAGTTAGAGGGTTTGAAACCTTTCTACCTTTGGTCAAACTTCTCATTCCTCTTGTCCTTCCATGCCTTATGGAAATCAGGTTTTTTATTATTATCATAGCAATACTTGTCCTTCCTTATTGCCTCTTCTAAAGTTCGAGGTTCATCAAACTCAATCCTATATTTATATGCATGAGGTAGCCCACTTAGAAAACATTGGATCTTCACCTTATCATCTCAAATATAACTAACATGCCTCAGCAATTACAAGAATTTGTTGGCATATTCTTCCATGGTCAATTGTCCCAATTTCATCACATGGAACTCTTTAATATTATCATCATAGTACCTATTAGAGAGTTACTTCTGCATGAAATATTTCTTGAACTTCTTTCACACAATCCTTCTTTCGTTGATCTTCTTCACTTGTCTGAGTTGCTCCCACCATATGGATTCTCTTCCATTTAAGTTGAATATGGCTACCCTTGCCTTCATATTTCCAGAGTAGTCTTGGACTTGGAAATAATTTCTCATCCCAAGAAGCCAAGCTTCAACTTCTTGACCATATTTTACCTCACCATCAAATGTAGGATGCTTTTCCTTGTTAAATTCCCCATATGAATTATTCTTATAATTCCTCTTCCTCTTTCTCCCATGAGATGAAGAGCTTGAATCCCCAATGGATTCTTTAGAGTTAGAGGATTCACTAGAATATATTTCTGGAATATGGGTTCAATCTCTAGGAACTCTTCTTGAGTTATTGGACCTTTTGTGGGAATTTCTCCTTGAACTACTCCCACTCATTTTTGGATTTGTTTTCCGATGCCCATAGTTTATCTACCTTTGGATGTCTATCAAACTCTGTAGCATGGATGCATTAAGCTGATTTTTCTGCTCCTGAGATTTAGTCATCCTTTCATTATCTTCTCTGTAACTTTGTAACTCCACCCTTAGGCTCCTCGTGGTATCTGTAACATTTGGGGGAGTCTCTTTATTTCTTCTCCCATTGGATCTATTTCAGTATTCCCAACCTGTATGTTCTCCCCCATGCATCTTCCTCGGGCCCATAGGGATCCTTCTCATAGGGGTCTTGTGCATCATTCATGATGATCACCTTCTTGGCCCAACCAAGACCAAATTTTTCCAAACTGCACTATGTGGGATATTTCCTTTGATGTGACTATGATTCTGCAAAATGTGTTCATAAACACAATTGTTAACTGCATGACATTCTCAAAAATTTATAAATTTCATACCTTCATTTGGAAAAATCCTATATGAACAACTTGTCAAAACATATACTTTTCTCACAATCAACGACTATATCAGGGGGACAATGAGGGTCAAGGGGTCAATTTTGTGCAATCTGGAACATAAGTTCACTTCCATTTTTTAACTTTCTGGAACCTGCAAATCCCACTAAAAACCTGTTAAAATTCTCTGCTTCGGTGGATTTTTCATTTTTCCTCCGATCGAAGAACTCATCAAATATTTTCAACATATCGACACAACTTGCCTTTTTCTCCTGACATATCATCAAAACTCGTTGAGTTCTTCCGAAAAGTATCGACAAAACTCGCCTTCTTGCGTCGATCGGCAAACTCAACTTTTCATTCCAACATGTTGGAAGAACTCAGGTTTTCCTTCCGACGTGTTGGAAAATCTCATTAAGTTTATCCAATGTATCAGCAAAAATCACACTGATTACTCAACGTATAGGCAAAACTCTGCTTTCTCCTCCAATTGGTTGGCAAAACTCATTGATTTTTCTCGACATGTATCAACAAACTCAGCCATTTCTTCCGACATGAAAATTTCGACACTTAGAAAAAAATTTGAAATTTTTTATTTCTTCCTCAACAAACTTACCAATTTCTTCCAAAAAGTGTCAAAAAAACTCCTCTTTTTCTTCCAACACATCAACAAAACTCATCAAATTTTTTCGACATGCATCGGCAAAACTCACTAAGTTTTTCTGACATGCAAACACTTAGAAATTTTTTCTCTTTCACGGCGATCTCGACAAACCTTACCGAGATGTATCAAAAAAAATTGTCTTTTTCGCCCGACACGCATCGATGAAACTCATCCTTTCACGTCGATACACATCGGTAAAAATCAGCCAACTCAGGCGATATGTATTGGCGCAACTCAGCCAACTCTGTTGACATATCGGCAAAGCTCATTGAGTTTTGCCGACATGGAAAATTTTCAAAAATACTTAGAAAAAATGTTGTTTCACGGCGATCTTGACAGATTTTACCGAGATGCATTAGTGAAACTCGGCCAACTCAACTGACATATCGGAAAAATCATTGAGTCTTGCCAACATGGAAAATTTTCAAACACTTGGAATTTTTTTTTGAGAATTTTTCTTCCTTTCTTCTTTTCCGACTGACTACAAAGGGTGATTTTACCTATGTCAACTTCTCAAGTTGGCCCATTCATGCCCAATGCTGCAACCAGTGCTATGATACCACACTGTCACATTCCCTCCCCTCATCTTTTCAATGGAGAGGGCATGACTACATTGCACTGCTATCTTTAGCCAAGTATCTATCCCCATGAACATAACCAATAAAATGCATTGAAATAAAATATACATATGCAAATGCATAATTCAATAATATACAGCAGAATAAAATCTTTCATTCAAGCATTCAACATGTTCATGATATTTCATTAAACAAATGCATTGCATGATTTAAAACAGAAAATGCAAGAAAGCACTTATCTTGTAAATGAGTTTCCCCACAACTAGCTCTGTCACTGCAACATTCCACCCAACCATAGGCTAGTGTGCTCATCAATCTCTCAGCACCACTTCCACCCCCGATTTGGGCATGATTTCCACAAGGAACTAGGGAACAATAGGATCACACATAGCCACATACACATCAAAATTCAACCAATCCAATCTACAGTTGGGTTTATCAATATGCTATGGGAGTGGAAAGGTGTAATTGCTAAGCTAGTGAGCTCAACAACATATCTATGGACACCTGCACCAGATCTATCTATCTTAGCATCCACAATACCTACACACCCAACACAAGGAAGTATTCCCTTCACTGCTACATAGTCGCTCAGGCCATACATTCCCTTCCAGTTCTCTTCAGGGTGTGCATAGAATATTTGGCAGCCCCTCTTGATCTGTTTGTAACATTCCTCTCATCACTAGGTTTATTAAGCCAATTTTGGGCCTATTCCACTCCTAATTATTTCATACCAAAACAAGGATGCACCAAACAACAAAATACAAATGCTGGGTATGAGGAAAAATGTTTTAACCACCAAAAAATAAATTTTAGATGGGGAAATCAACCTTGGGTGATAAACTCGAATTCAGAAATGTTTTTGGACATTGCAGGAGCAAAAAGAACCATTATAAATCCCCAAATCATGGATCTTTGCTTCTTAGTCACTGAGCAAGAAAAAAACATATTTTTGGGTATGGGAAAATGAGGATGTGAAGGAGAACACCCAGAAAGCTCCAATTGCGTGAGGAAATGAAGGACGTGAATGAATAAGGGATTGGGCATGCATTTCTTGGTATTTACTTTCCCAATAAGAAAAAAACAAATTTCAAAAACTATGGCTTTCCCCAATACGAATTTTGACTGCCATACTCTTCCATGCCTAATGCATTAACTACCTCAACCAATTTCTAGAAGAAATAAATGATTGGGTGAGTAAGAAAAAATGGTAGTTGACAACTTTATGGGTTCTCCCATTAACATTTGTCTTTACAATATTGGCTAAAGGTTTTGAATAATTTCCCTCCCTATTCCTTGTGAAATCATGCCCCCATCTCTTTGTTTCATTGACATAGCTAGTTGTGGGTATTTTTATTAAATTGCATATTTACATGATGTCTCATTTTATAATGTGCCTGGCTAGCATGAAAACTATATGCATCGTTTTGAATTGTCGATACATGAAATGCTAAATCGATGGTGGGGCCTTGGCCTTGAGCTCCACACCATGATTAAATAACGATATTTACATCATGTACAATTTTAATGCAAATAGGGCCAAAATCGAGATATTACATTATGGCGACATTTTTTCATAGCCTTTCACCATAAGTAACTTTGGTGATGAGCATTTAATTTTTGCCATAAGCGTGACCATCACCAAAATGGATTTAGTGATGGGGTTTAAGAAACTATCACCAAAATCACTTACATTGAATATTTTTCATATCTTGTCGCCATAAGTAACTTTGGTGACGACTATTTAAGGTCTTTCATAGGCAAGATCGTCACCAAAAACAAATTTGGTGATAATATTTAAAGAATTGTCACTAAAATGCGCACTTACAATGACATTTTTTCATATCCCATCATCATAAGTGAGTTTGGTGAGGACTATTTAAGGTCCGCCACATGAATGACCGTCGCCATAGGTCTTTTTCCTTGTAGTGACGACTTCTCTAGATGGACATTTCCAAATTGTTCAAATGAAGGCTTGGATTTGAAACCTTTAAATGTTGATGAAAAGGTCATGTAATCATTTTTGGAATATTATTTGAACTTTAAGCCTTTATCTTTGATAGTGAATAGTGGTTTCTCTTTTACTTTGACTAAAGCCTTAACATTTTATTTAGTGAGGCAACATAAGTGTTTTTGAAGAGAGACAAAAGAAGCATGGAGAGAAAAGGATACTCAATTTGATCATCAATCATCAAGCGAGGAATCCTAGCTGAGTATTTGTCTTTGTAGTCTACATTGATATCTAATGGGATAATGAAATGGCCACTTGTTTTATTTCCAACTCTAAAAGATGTTTTTGAATATGTAAATTTTTTTCCTACACTGATCTTCAAGCTACCTCTGCAAATCTATGCATAAAAATTGTAAACGTTGGGTTATCCACATAAAACATTGAACAAATATGTAACATACTAAAACAAATCATGGAATCTTCACAATAATACCCATATCGTAGATGATCCATCTACAAAACATGAACCAAAAAACACAAAGCTAATGACGAAGAACGCGAATGCAAACAGGAAAAATAGAAAACAAAAAAAATAAGCTTCATTTCTATTACCTTACTGGACCGTGTCCTACTAGAACTGCATGTCGAACTCGGTGTTGACACCAGGTTGATCACAGTTGAGGCCACATAAGAGAGAGGAGTAGTGGTGGTTACAGCATTCAAGAGGCAGAAACAGTCTGTCAAGTAGCAAGGGTTGTCCCTAGGATTTATGCAAAACTAGAGGATCGCCAGAAAGATCACCAATCAACTGTGGTTGAAGTTGCAGGTAAGATTATTGAGAAATTTGTTTCTATTTTGATTGAACCTAGTTCTACTCATAGTTACATTACTCCTAGAGTAGTGGATATTTGTGCTTTTAAGAAATTAAAGCATAAAAAATCTTGGTTAGTTCAACTAGCCACTGGAACTAGGAGAAAGGTTAGTGAAGTGGTAGAGAAATGTCTGTTGGTTATGAATGGATTGGTCACTTGTGTAGATCTGAATGTTCTACCACTTGGTTCCTATGATGTTCTCATTGGGATGAATTGGTTAGAATCTCATAGGGTAAATATTGACTGTTATAATAAGACTTTTGAATTCATGGATGAAAAAGGGAACTTGAGAGTTGTAAGAGGCATTCCAAAGGTGATTTTTGTGAGGTAAATTTTAGCAATGCAGTTGAAGAAGTTCCGTAGGAAAGGTTTCCAGTTGTATGCAGCTCATATTTTGGAGGGAATAGAGAATGAAATTCCTAGGTTGTAGGACTTTCATGTGTTGCAGGAATTCAGGGATGTTTTTCCTGATGATATTGGACCAGGGCTTCCTTCAAAGAGAGACATTGATTTCACAATTGAACTTATTCCAGGAGCAACGCCAATTTCCAAGACACCCTACAGGATGAGTACACCAAAAATGCTAGAGTTAAAGATGCAGCTACAAGATTTGTTAGAGAAGACGTATATCAGGCCAAGTGGGGAGCACCAGTTATGTTTGTAAAGAAGAAAGATGGTACACTCAAATTGTGTATTGACTATAGACATCTGAACAAAGTCACAATGAAGAACAAATATCATTTTCCTAGGATTGATTACCTCTTTGATCAAATGAGAGGAGAAAGGGTATGTTCAAATATTGACTTGAGATCTAGTTACGATCAGGTAAGAATCAAGGATGAAGACATTCATAAGAAAACCTTCAAAACAAGGTATGGGCATTATGAGTTTGTAGTGGTACCATTTGGTCTCACAAATGCACCAGTTATGTTTATGTGCCTTATGAATAGTGTCTTCAGGAAGTATTTGGACAATTGTGTTCTTGTCTTCCTTGATGACATCCTTATTTTTTCCAAGAATGAGGAAGAGCATGAAGAGCATCTGAGATTGAAATTGCAAGTGGTAAGGGAGCATAAGTTGTATGCGAAGTTGAGCAAGTGTGACTTCTAAAGAGATACAATTCAGTGTTCGGGACACATTATCTAAAAAGAGGGAATATCAGTAGACCCTGAGAAGATTAAGGCCATCATGAATTGGCCTACTCCAAGAAATGTGACAGATGTAAGATCTTTTATGGGACTTGCTGGATACTACAGAAGATTCATTGAAGGATTCTGCAAGGTTGCACATGCCATCACTTCTTTGCAAAAGAAGGGGATAAAGTTTAAATGGACATCCAAGTGTGAACAAAGCTTCCAGTAGTTGAATAATTTTCTCACAAGTGCACCAGTCCCCAAAGTTGTCGACCCAGAGAAAGATTTTGTGGTGTGTATTGATGCATGAGGCTAAGGGCTTGGAGGAGTTCTTATGCAGAACAACCATGTGATATGTTATGAGTCAAGAAAGCTGAAGGAGCATGAGAAGAAATATGTTACTCATGATCTAGAACTTGTATCCATAGTACATGCTCTCAAGATGTGGAGGCATTACTTGATGGGAAGAATATTTGAGATAAGGACAGACCATTGTGGTCTAAAGTATTTGTTTGATCGGCCTACTCTAAATGCTAGGAAAGCAAGATGGCTAGATTTTTTATGTGAGTTTGATTTTGAAATCAAACACATAAAGGGAAAATAGAATAAGGTAGTTGATGCACTTAGAACGAAGGTGCAGGAAATGCATGTGGCATCTCTTAGTATTTTCCAATCAAATTTGAGACAGTAGATTGTTAATCATACTGCTGGAAATGAATTGTATGAGTAGGTAAAAGACAAATTACAGCAGCAAAGTATTGAGAAGAGGTATGAGGGATATAAATTGGAAGAAGATGGAATTCTTACTTATAATAATAGAGTCTATATTCCAAATGTAGCACATTTGAGGAGAATGGTTATGGACAAGATCCATCAAGCTCCATATTCTGTTCCTCGAGGATATCAGAAGACAATTGCTACAGCCAGAAAGTAGTATTTTTTGTCGAGAATGAAAAATGACATGGATGAATATATTTCAAGGTGCATGAAATGTCAGCAGGTGAAGGTTGAGCATCAACACCCAGTAGGTTTGTTGCAACCTTTTCTAGTTCCAAAATGGAAATGGAAAGTTATTTCCATGGATTTTATTACAAGATTGCCAATTACTTGGAGACAACATGATTCCATCATGGTTGTGGTGTACAAGTTGACAAAGGCAGCACATTTTATACCGATTAAGTCTACACATAAGACTGATGACATTGCAAATATATTCATGAAGGATATTTTCAAATTGCATGGATTGCCTAAGGCAATAGTCTCTGACAGATATGTCAAGTTCACTTCCAATTTTTGGAAGGGGTTGTTTACAGATTTGGGTACAAAGCTGAACTTTAGCATTTCCTACCATCCTCATACTGATGAATGGACAAAGAGAGTGAATCAAGTGTTTGAAGACAAGATTCACATGTTTGTGATAGACAAACCAACCAAGTGGGAAGATTACTTACACTTGGTATAGTTTGCTTATAACAATGGATAACAAGCATCCTTGGGGATGAGTCCCTATGAAGATTTATATGGAAAAAAGTGTAGGACACTAGTGACATGGGATAATCCAGTGAACAGGGTTGTGCTTGGGCCAGGATAACTCAAGGAAATGGAGCAAGAGGTTGTAAAGATCAGGAAGAATATGAAATTATCCCAGAACATACAGAAAATCTATGCAGATAAGCATATGGTGAACATAGATTTCAGTGTTGGGGATCATGTTTACCTCAGAATGAGGAAAAAGAAGAGTTCCTTGAAGCTTGGAAGTTGTTCCAAGATGTCACCTAAATATTGTGGGTCGTTTGAAGTGCTTGAAAGAATAGGGCTTGTTGCATATAGAATTACATTTCCTACTAGCACTAGAGCTCATAATGTTTTTCATATTTCTTTGCTTAGGAAATATGTACATGATCCTAACCATGTGATAAATTGGGATGTGATCTAGGTGGAACCCGAGGGAGAGTTCCAAATCGAGCCAATGCGCATCCTCAATAGGAAGGTTACAATGCTCTAGAACCGATCCATAGGGTAGGTAAAGGTGTAATGGGAGCACTACGGTCCTAAAGAGGCTACGTGGGAGTTAGAGGATGCCATGCAATTGGCACATCCATTTTTGTTCAATTCTCCAGAGCACTGAGGCGATGCTAGTGTAGCATTTTTGTTCAATTTTGTAAAGCACTGAGGACAGTGCTATTGAAGGGGGAGGGAAATGTAACACCCTGGTTTTGACCCCATTTGCATTGAATGTATATAATGTATATATTGTAATTAATCATGGTGTGGAGCTATAGGAAAAATCCCCACCATCGATTTATCGTTTTATGTTTCGGCGATTAAAATCAATGCCGATGGTATTTTTTTCTAGCCATGCACATTATAATTATGGACACCATGTACATATTCAATTTAATTAAAATACCCACAACCAGCTATGTCAATGCAACAATAATGAGATGGGGGCATGATTCCTAAGGATAAGGGGGGGGGGGGATATTCAACCTTTGGGGCTAATTGGGAAAATCCAAATGTCAGCAAAAGAACTCAAGAGAGTGGGTAACTACTTACCTTGTCTTATTCACCAACCAATTTAATTCCCATGGGTTAGTTGGGAAGTTATTTCCTTGGGGAAACATATGCATGGGCAGCCGTCAGCTCTAGCAGAGCTGCCAGTCCTTGACCTCACGCATTCCCAAAGAAGGGGGGGGGTCGCATTTCAATCCCTCATGTGGGAAGAAAACGGATTCCACATTCACGCAGGGGAGTTGGCTAGAGGTAGTCACAGAGAGAGTCGCAACTCACTACTCACGCATGAAAAATTCATTATGTGCTCACGCGCACATAGAAAATTGTCAGATGCACTCATGTGGTCAAGATTAATCCCATTTTTTATTATTGTTTGTTTTCCCCTCACGAGGCCAGTCATTCTCTGCAATTTCTTCAAGCAGGAATTCGTTTTTGTTGAAACCAGTATGTGGGAGGAGAGACCCATGATTTCCCTGGGTGTTGTTGAGCCATTTTGGCCATGTTAGGGCCAAAACATCCTTAGGAAATCGAATTTGTTGTTAGGGGATGTTCTTACCTTTTTTAGTAATTTGTTTTGGTTGCCAAACTATTTTCCCCAATCCATTATTGTGTATCTTTCTATGTATACCTCTATTGTATAGACTTGAGTTGTTTTTGGACTCGAAATGGGGTCTGAGAAAGCTTGATAAACCTAGTGGAACAAAGAACCTCACAGATAGATCTAGAGGGATAGATTTCTTCTTTGAACACCCTGACTAGCACTGGAAGGGAAGGAATAGCATGCGGGACTGTGCAGCAGAGAAGGGGATGCTTCCTTGTGTTGGGTGTGTAGATGTTTTAGAAGTCAGGCTAAATCTAGTGCAGGTGTCCATAGCTCTTTAGTCAAGCTCACTAGCTTAGTAGCCATCCTTTATAGCTCCTTTTTAGCCTAATAAACCCAACTGTGTTGCTGTTAGGGGATGTTCTTTCCCCTATTCCTTGTGGAAATCATTCCTAGCTCAGGGGTGGTAGTGCTACTGAGAGATTGATGAGTGCACAGGCCTATGGTTGGGTGGAACATTGCAGTGACGTAGCTGGTTGCTAGACAAGATTCTGTTAAGATAAGTATTCTTGTGTTTAAATCCTTGCAACTTTGTTTGTTTTATAAATCAATATGAACATGTTAAATGCTATCAATGAATGAATTTGCTTCTATTGTTTGATAATCATTTATGCATTTGTGTATGTTTTTATTCCATTGCACTTTATCTTATGTTCATGGGGCTAAAATTCCTGGAATAGCTAGCAGCTATGTTAGTCGTGTCCTATCTACTGAGTAGAGGGGTGGGGACGTGACAAGTTTCTCCCAAAGATATTTTATTAAATGATATTGTGAATTCTGTATACATAAATGGATTAAATTCCACCTTCACGTCCTTCAACATTTTTTCCCAAAGGTGTTAGATCCATTGGTGAAGAGCAAGTAGTTTTTTCACTAGTGGGTAAGGTTCAATTCCTATGAGGGCCTAACTTTAAACCATTGGGTCACCTTCAGGTAGTGTTCAAACATGTTGTTGCACCCAAAGAGATTGTAGGGCTGGTGCAAGCTAATGCTGGTCACTTATGACACGTTCATTGCAATGGACTTCTGGAAAAACAGAAATCTGAACATCAAAAATCAATATTAGAGGTACCTACACAACTTTTTGCAATATGGCGTAAGAATATGAAACGTGGACAATCGAATTACCTTTCGAAATATATAACTTTTATTTGTGGAAACTAAGTATAAATCCCAAAAAACGAGATTCTTCTAAGGTTGGTATGTTATTTTTTTCCCAAAAAATAATGAATATGTTTGCGTTGGTCCACTCGTTTGGTATGTAAATAGNATTAAGAAAGTCAGTGACGCCCTAAAATGACAAGGTTGAGCATTGGTCCACGACATCTTGGTCTTAACATAGTCAATGAACAATATTTTTTTTAGGTTGTAGGTGTTTGTGTCTTCTTGTGCAGGTTCTTTTATGTTTTCTAAATAGACGAGCCAATAAAAAGTTATAGCCGAAGCAAATAGACTACCTTTTGTGTTAGATTGATGCTATTCCATTTAAAATTAAATAAAAAATAGAAAAAAATAATAGATTTAAATAAAAATTACATATTCAAAATCTACAGACAAAGTTACACAAGTGTGTGAATTTTCATTAGCAGTGGACAAGCGTGGCATATGCAAAATCATGCACGAAATAGAAGTGGTACAAAACATGTTTTATGTCATAAGACAGTCCAAACCACTTGGTTTGGCAACCCGAACCTAAAACCAATGCAGCCAAGTCATCCACCACGTAGGTTGGGAAAAAGGTGCCCGCCAAAATTCTAAATTTAAATCACGCGTGCGCGTAGTTTAAAACGTAATGCACACGCACTAGAAGTGCACTCGCACTTCTAAGTGTGTGCGCGTTAAACACACGTGCACACATCTGTTAAGTTAAAACTTTGTTTTGAACATGTGTGCACGCATCTGTTAAGTTAAAAATTTGTTTTGAACACGCATGTGCGCATCTGTTAAGTTAAAACTTTGTTTTGATTTTATTTTCAAGCATTTGCAATGGAATGATGATGAGGAGGAGCAGGATGATGAGAATGATGA
>LPNX011159384.1:24610-39610 GCA_001517045.1 Pseudotsuga menziesii | reverse complement strand
GGGTTAGTTGGAGTTGATATCCCTCTTGGTAGGATCTTAGAGCCATCTCACCCACAATTATCTCAACTATCCCTATCCATTGAGCCTTATAAATACAAGCTCATATCCATAGTTGAGGGAGAGAACTAAATGGTATTGTTATGTTGTTGAATTGACTGCCTAGTCCAATCCATTGGAGAGCACAAGAGAGAAAGTTGGATATTTTGGGGATGAGGTGTTTGTCTTGTGGAGGATTTTGTCAACACTAAGGCAATGGTTGTAAGCTTCTTCATTCATTTCTTAATGCAAAGCTGCTTTTCGTCCCACATATCTGTTGTATTGATCTCGCATGTATGTGTTACTGGATTCCTTAGTCACCAGTATGGATGTGTAGATAATGTTCTGGTAGCTTTGATGTTCTTGTTTGTTTGACATGTTTGCAGGTACATAGGTTCATCACCAAAGCATTATTCCAGGTGTTTACAACATTCAGGGAAGGTATTCATCCTTTGTCGTTCACTCATTTGTTCTAGATCTGAACCATTCAGACCAAAGGAACAGCTTCTGTTCGCAGATGGTGCAATATTCCTGACAACAAATCTGGCGACTCCACTAGGGATCAAAGCTAATTTCAGTTGATCTAATATTCCTCAGTCCTTGAACACTTGTTTGAATCCAGGCTCTAGTCTATAACTCTCTTCAGTTAGATCTGCCATCTGACTTAGTGAATTTTGGTTTAAAAATTTCAGATTTGTTCATATCTGAACTATTTCTACCTTATATGCTCTTTTTTACTATCAATTCATGATTATTTACCTTGATTTGATGAATTCTTAACTTGAATTCTGGTTCTCCTTGTGTTTTGGATTTATTTAAGGAACCGCACATGTGTTGTAGGAAACAAGTTGTGCCACCGCCTGAGTGCAGTGATCCGTAAGCGGTGCTCATCCAGAACCACTCTGTCAAGACCCCTCCAACGCGGTGCTAGGTAGGCCTTGTTCCAAAACTTGTTTTTTTGTGATTTTTTGCAAAAAGTAGAGTTTGTTTGCTTTCAACCCTACACTGTCAGGCTTGCTTGATTGAATCTGAATGCTCATGGTTGAAATTTTTGTGGTAAAATTTGTTTGGTTGAAAGAATTCAAAAGCTAGGTTAATCTTGTTGATTATTCGTTTACCTTCATGCTTGTTGGTTGTGATTTTGAAAGGAATTGTTGAAAGCTTAGGTTTCAGTTAGATATCTTTTCGTTTCATTTATAAAGACTAAAAGAAAAACCACTTGCTTATCATCTTAATTTCATTTTTCCATAAAGGGCTTCCTTTTGCTTTTAAAAAGAAATTTTTTTATTGAGATTAGGTCATTATCATCACTGAGCTTAGGGCACTGGATCTCTGATAAGCCTCACAAGCTTTCAGGTTCTCTTTGTTCTTTTGTCTCTATTGCATTAGTACTATCTCATCAAAAGAAAAAATAGTGTAGTTTTAAGTTAGATCTATCTATGTTTAAAAGAAAAATAAAAAATATAGATTGCATACGCATGTAGAGTGCTTGTTGTTTTTCTTTTTAGGAAAAGAGACTCTTACCCATTTGATTGCTTTCAAAAAGAAAAATGAGTTTGGAATGTGTTGCTTGTATTTGGATTTGATTTGTTCAAAGTAGTGGTTTTGGAATTTTGGGTTTTCAAAATGAAAATAAAATACTCTCTTTCCCTCCCGTAAGTAGGCATACCTTGAACGGTAAAGTGAAATATTTGCATCTACATATCTGCATGGTTTTACTTTTTCTGTCAAAATTCCATGCATTCACCTAACCGTCCACTTTAAAGTTAATGGTAGTTATAGGCTTAAAATTTACATAGAAATTTGAGTGATAGGCGAGAGACGTGTTCAGGCATTGTTAAGCATAGGAGCTGTCGTTACTCGTCTGCACTACATCCCGGGACTCACGCGGTTCTTCCACGTAGCATCGGTATATCGAACGGCCTTTCACGTACCCTTGAGGTATATAGAAAGGTACTTCACATACTTGATTGTATATAGGAAGGTCCCTTGTGAACAGTTGTGCATTAGACAACACTACTACCGATTTGAGCTCCCATGTACCTTGCGTATATCGAGAGACCCCACTAGGATACCTTATCTATCTAAGAAAATCCCTTTGGCCATCTTTCTTGGAGCCATACACTGAAAACAACATTCGGGGAGATTACTACATATGTACCCTTGTAGTATATCGCAAGTGGCACCTTCTTGACAATATTGGTGAGAGAGCGGACTATCTGAACTCCTCCTGTCATTTAAGTTTTCTTGTTTGGCCTATAGCTTGAGTAGGGAAATTTTTGCTATGTTTTCTAGTTTTGAGACCCTAGGTTAGATAGGAAATGTACAAACTAGCTGAATTAAGACAGTCCCGAAGAGTACAAGGCTTGCCACCTGATTTTATTCATGTTTCAGGAGAAGATCCTATGGAAGCTATCAACCAAGGAGCTGCTACCAACTCCCAAGTGGGAGAAAATGTGGTTGCAAAAAGTAGAGATCCATATCCTTCGCACGGTCCTCCATTGGTCCAACAACCATCTAGGGGTAATATTTCGTTCCATTATCCCATGGAAGGCCGTGTTGATGATACTACCCATCCAGATTATGGTCCCAATGCTCCGTTTTGGGATACCTCTATGGGACAGGCCATTGCTTCGTTCGGCACCTGTCCAACCTCTTCTAAAGATATTTCACCTAATGAAGAAGAACGTACACAATACCAGGAAGCTATTCACTATGCAAGAGAACTTGAGAAGAAAATAGATAACATATTGGGTACACCACCACCTCATTCAATAGATTTTTCTTGTAATCCGGACCCTTGGCATGTGGGATATCACTCACTTTATGATTCTATGAAACCCATTGAACCTATTATAGATCGTGCTCTGACTCCACATAATCTAGGTCAAACTACCAACCCCACCACCTCCCATATTATGTCTGTTCCAAATCCTCCCGGGCCTTCTGCACCTGGGGAACAACATTCAATTCTTGTTTCATCAATACCTTCTAGTGCCGGGGGGAAACCCTCAACACGACCTACGTTACATGTCACTGGAGTTGTATATAGTCAAGGACAAACCTATAGCATAGAGAAATCTACAGTCTATGTCCCTCCTACCCATACGAATGTGGTTAAACCCCCATCTAGTTCAGGTCAACCCTTGGGGGAACAACCTGTAACCAATCAAACCTCTTGAGGGTATGGTTACAAAACAAATCAAGTACCTATAGGAAATATCAATTACCAAACTAATCCTATAGGAATGCCTTATGCTGGAATTCCATATCCTAGGAATACTTTCACTCCATGGGGGAAACCTAACTGGTCCTACATGCCAGCTATGGGAGGGATACCTATACATACTGTGGGGGGTGTAAGAGGACCACCTTAAGGAGGTCCTCCCCCTAGGAGGATTAATGGTCCTGGAGGGCCTGGCGGCTTTCCTCCTTATGGTCCTAATGGTCCTGGTGGTCCTAAGGGTCCTGGTGGCTTCTCTCCTAATGGTCCCATAGGGTCTGGTGGACCTCCTCCTAGTGGTTGTAGAGGCTCTATAGGTTTACCTCCCAGGGGTCCTGGTGGGTCAGGTGGTCCTCCTCCTGGTGGCCCAAATGGTCATGGTAGTCCCAACAGTACTAGTGGTCCCAGAGGCCCTGGTGTTCCTCCTCCTAGAGGCTCCAGTGGTCCTAACGGTCTTGATCCCAGAAATCAACCCCCTGCGGGTGGATCTTCCAGTGGTTCTTCATCACAACAACGTGTCTATCAGTTTACTTATGGTCCTACTAGTACTTATATGCCATATTAATACTACCAGTACATGCAACCTAATCATCAGTTACCTTTCCTAGCAACTTTGGACTTTCCTAATTTGTCCAAGTTGATTAATGATCCCATTCGACATAACCCCTCATGGCCTCCCATTCCAGAAAAGTTACAATCGAATATCCCAAAGTTTGATGGGAAGTAGGGAGATGATTCAAAAAACCATGTCATGACATTCCATTTGTGGTTTTCTTCCAACTCCCTAATGGATGGTTCAGTTCAATTAAGACTCTTCCAGTGAACTTTGACCGGTACCACTGCAAAATGGTACATCGAAATTTCACAACATTCATTTGTGGATTTTGGTTCTTTGGAAACTGTCTTTCTTACACACTTTCAGCTTCCTATCCCTTAAAATATGGGTATACATCTCTTAACTTCTCTGCGACAGAACACCTCCACCCACATATCTGATCATATCCATGAGTGGAGAAGGCGGAGAAGACTTATTAAGGCTCCTATCCCTGATCAATTGTTAGCTGATTGGTTTACTAAATCTTTGTTACCTCCTATCGCCCGAGATGTGGATATGGGTGGTGCCATTACCGAAGAGCAAGACATTAGTTGATCCCAATAACTAGACTTGGTATATTCCCAGTCCAGAACATTGTATGACTTGATCCCTCAAGCTCCTTGCCCAAGCATCGGTCCTACCAAGCCACCAGTAGAAACCCCTGTTGATGGGATTATTGGTTAACAATCTAGTCCCCGCCAACAACAAAACCTGCCAAGCAACCCCAAACTTCCACCCCTATTCCTTCAACCCCCAAGGTTTTCATCGAGGTAAATTCCATTCAGAGTACTCAAATTCCCGACAATAATAAAAAGAAAGGTAAAGCTAAAAACACAAAACTTGGAAACCAACAGGAGAATCCAAAACCAACCATCAATGAGAATGATAAAGGGAAAAACAAAGTGAAATATCCATGTCTACTATGCGGAGGTGACCACTTCATGAAAGAGTGTCCTCGTCATGAAGAAATCACTTAATTTCTAAAAGCTAATCCTGCCCCCATAGCTCTCACAGATCCTTTTTCCTCTCAACAACAACTGATAGACCACATGTCTAATCAGGGAAATTCTAGTTCTTCAGAGGAAATTCACATGATGTCCTCGGACACTATTCATTTGCAAAATCGAATTCAGAGTTATGACAAACCCATAGACAAGAAATAAGTCAATTCTTCTTTAGGAGAAGCTCCCTCTACTGGTTCTCTTGAGTCCTCATCTAATGGTCCCCTAACCATACAAAAACCTAATCTTGACATGGTTTTGCATCCACCCAAGAGTACTCTTAGGAAGGTTGTTTTTAATCCTATTTCCCTAGTTGCCCAATTTTATAATGTAGTTCAAGATCTTGCTTAGGCACCATGTGCAATGTCTACCTTGGAAGTACTCCAAAGTTGTCCTACACAACGCAAAAACTTGTTAACAACGTTAGGAGCTTTAGACCCAGACAACACTAATTTGATTCATTTCAATGTCGAGAACTATAAGTATAGACTACCTCACAAAATCGCTTTCCAAATCATAATGAAAGTAGTCGGAACGAAGGTCTTTAGAACTATCTTAGACGAAGGAGATTCAACTTTGGTTTTGTCCTTGTCTTGCTGGAAAGCTATTGGCTCTCCCGAGCTTGTAACATCACTTACGACTCTGAAAGCCTTTGATGGACGAGGTTTCCAGCGCCATGGTCTCATACCATCCTTTTCAGTCGAGCTTGAAGAAAAAACTTTTTCTATTCAAGTGGAAGTAGTAGATGGACTATTAGATTACAACCTCTTATTAGGAAGAAATTGGTTTTACGCCATGACTGATGTCTCTTTGACGTTATTTCAAACTGTCCAATTTCTACTTCTGGGGAGGATTGTTGTTATCTACCTGAATGGCACCTCTCCGAGTGCTGACATCCCTCATGTTGGCACACAAAAGGACATCTATGGATTGAGGGTTTCCCAAAACACTATAGATGGGCTTATTATGAACTACATTTCTCATCCATCCAGCTGGTTATTTTTACCCTTTAGACATGTCAAGTCATGTATGTGACTCTTTATATATACAACTCGCATGTTGTACGCGGGTATCGGTTGTTGCATCTCGCATACAGATGTGTATGCAGGTTACCCTTAGAGAAACTCGCGTGTCATACATGAGTTGCCAGTATTGATACCCGCGTACATGTCCCTTTGACATTAAAAATAAAAACTTGAGATTACTTGAGATTAGTTAAGCACTTAACCTTAATCACCTTAACTGTCTCAACCTCCTCAACCTTCGAAACTGCCTTATTTCACCAATTATAAATACGGGCCTTGGGGAGGGTGTTAAACACATACACTTGGAGAGAAAAGTTATGCTGGTGGAGTTTATACAGAAATCTTTGGATCAGTGGAACTCAGAGTCCTTTGGTTGCAGAGGAGTCCTTGTCTCAGGCATTGGGTTGTAATCTAAACTCTTTCATTATTGTTAATAAAGAGAATCCTTCTTCCATATGTGTCTTGAATGTATCTCACATATTGTGGTTTGATAAATATTTATGATTTAGCATTCTGTATATGATTTATCTAACCTGTCTATATATATGTATCATCTTGCATTTGGAGGATTGACTCTTGACAGGTGAAGGACAAGCATCCCTGAAGACTTTGGAGGAGAAGCAAAGCGAAAGGGGACAAGCTAGGATCAACCGTCGTGTATCGGGTGAGTCTTTTCTATCCTCCTATTTCCTTTACTGCACTTTAGAGTCAATTTCCTGCAAGTTTCATGAGTATGTTGGTAACCCCAGACCTTCGGTTATAAGGTGTTTATTCCTGTACAACAGAACCGGCGAATCCGCTGGGGATCCGAGACTGCTGTAGGCTGTTTTTGTCACCCCTAACCAGTCTTTGCTTTGAAGTCTGTGTGTGGTCTTTTATCCTGGTTCATACTTATCACAGTGTTTGAAAGTCTTGTGAATTTTTCTTATTTTTTGAGAAAAATTTTGTACCTGTATGCGGGTTGCTCTTATGCACAGTCACGTACAGAGGCCTGCATACATAGGTTGATCTCTTGGACAGTCACGTACAATATGCTAGTTTCCCTTCTACACAGTTGCGTACAAGCCTGGAAATAGGAATTTTTAGGATTGGGTTTGCTTGTGCCTCTCTTTGTGTAATTCATGTTTGTTTATTGGCTTTCTTTATGAATACTGTGTTGATTGTTTGAATACTTTTGGTGACCACACTTTGTGCTTTTTCATAAAGCCCTTGGGTTTCTTTTGCTTGGATTTTCTTTTGTTTGCATGCTAAAGTAGCTGGGCCTGTTGGGTTATAGGTTGAAGTGTCTCTGTCCAGATCAGTGATCAGGGTCTTGGGCATTGTTTTTCCAGTCTATATTTTGATGATGATTGGTTTATCACTTGCCTTTATAAGTTTACAGTGATCTTTTGTCATTATGTATACCCAAGCTAGGGTTCCTAGTCTCCCTTTGTTGGTTGTTTCTTGGTTCTATTAGCCTATTTCACTTCAGTTTGTTGTTTTTATATAGTTGATTAGATCCAAGTTTACTCAAGTTTAGTGCATTTTAGGTGCATGGTAGAGTTTGAGCAAGTTTAAAAGTGAAAAGAAAAACATTGTCAAGATTTTGCATTTGTTTTTTGCATAAGTAGTTTTCATTTCAGTTTTAAAATTACAATCTCAAAAACTACAAAAAACATAGGCTTAGTTTCTTTTATCGTTTGCATTTAGTTCATCAATATATATTTACAAAAACCAAAAAAAATTGCTTTAATAGTGGTAATTTGCTATACACCTATACTTTTATTTATTTCTTATCAAGTCAAAACACCATAAGTACATCACTCCATTTCCTTCTGAGTAAGAAACAACCCTTTAAAATGAACGCAATAATTAAAATTTACTAGTAATTTTTGTTTTTAGGGGCCTTTCGCCTACTAGCTTAGGCTAGACTTGTGGGATAGGAAGTGTAAACTTCCCATAAGTTTTAAAACTCAGACGTAGTGGACCTTTCTTTAGGTAAATCCTTGACTTTATCGATTGTATCTGGGAAGCTCCTCTCAAACAGGAGTCAAGCACGAGGCTGCGCGGAGGCTTGGACTGAGGAGATAACCCTCCGATTCCTTGTCAAAATGTAAATCAGGACTTTTACACATCTGGTGATTCTGTCCTAGACAAAGTTTCAGGCTCAGCTACCCTGCCCATGCGTACGAGTCAGGATTGCGATTGTCCCCTCAGACTGTTGGTATAGCTAAGGTAGCCTTTAGTCTCTTGACATTTAGGGTTCATACCTAGGTAAACCGGAAGGCTATTTCTAGTTCACCTTGAACGGGCTTGGAAGGTAACCCTTATTGAAAGTGTAGGAGGGTGGTTGGGTGATTCCTCCGCTTGTGTCTAAGAACCACTTCAAGGACGCCAAGTAATCATTCATCAGCTTTCTTCGGGAAAGTACATCTCTCACCCTTGTTTGATTGCTTAAGGCTTTAGGAGTTTTATAGTGTATGCTCTGTGGTTTTGCCTGTGTTTAGTTGGCCTTAGGGTGTGATTTTTTAAATTTTCAATCGTGGAGAACAAACCTTTTCAAAGGTCAAGAAGGTTGAGAAACCTTCCTCCTCTCGTCACATTGCAGCCTCCACCTCCACCCCAAAGGCGGAGATTGGACACGGACGGTTCATTCGAACCGGTAGGAATAAGTGAAGTTCTTGGTGAACCAGAACTGATTGCTAACCATTTTGATCTTGATATTATTGAGATAGAAGACTTGCAGATTGACGAGTTTGCAAGAAATTTTAACACCCCCTTGACTGATTTAAACGATCCTGTGATCGTTCAAGTTAGACCTTTTGATTCACCTGTATTAGGTGTCCCTGTGGGTAGAATCATGTCTTCTACAAAATAAAGTCCTTTTGTGTTCACCTCAGCCGTTCTGGTTGAAGGGGTACTACCTCCCCCAGTAAATGCCCCTAGATCTAGTTTACCTTCTACACCTTTGACTCCAGCGAGCTGGGTGGTTCAACCACTGGTTCACTCAAACCTAGCAGGTACTTCTGGTGACATGGTTACTGGGATCCCCAGTATACCTACTATTCCTTCTTCCTTTCCATATACTAACCAGAGTGGTCCGGTAGGATCCTTGACGTTTGTCCAAGGATTTCCTTGGAATGGGGGGCACATTCCCCCATCCTCTCCATACGTAGGGCCAACACCTTCCTATGTAGGAGTGCAGTTTGGGAACAATACCTCTTATGGGAAAAGTTTCCAAACTCGAATTTCGGTTCTGTTTACGAGCTCTCCCTTTTTGTTGTTTAGTGGAGGGATACCGGCTCCTATCTTTCAGACCCCTGTTTCTATGGGGATGACCTGAAATTTTTATACTACACCTCCAACACATAATACTTTGGCTTACGGATGGAATCTGTTTCAGAGTAATCTACCCACTTCGCAACCGGTGGCTGGGGGAAACCCCACTTCTACCTATGGGAATTCGGGGCAGGTCCCTCTAATCCCCAGGCTGGCACATTTAGTACCCTGGTTCGACCCAAACTTTTGTTTCTGGCAACCTTAAACTTGCCAGATTTGTCAAAATTGATGAATGACCCGATGAGGCATGACCCTTTGTGGCCACCTGTTCCCACCAAATTGCCATTAGACATCCCTAAGTTCGAAGGCAAAGTTGGTGAAGATCCTGGGGCTCATGCCACCACATTCCATTTATGGTGTTCTTCAAATCACTGAATGAAGATTCGGTAAGGTTAAGGCTGTTCCAGAGAACCTTAACAGGTACCACGGCAAAATGGTATATTGAATTGCCTTCTGCTGCTTTCAGTAGTTTCTGGGGCTTGGCTAGTGCTTTTCTTAGCCACTTTCAGCTTCCAGTCAGATATGATTTCGAAATGGACTTGTTGTCTACTTTCAGGTAGAAAAAGGATACCCACATCTTGGATCACATCCAAGAGTGGAGGAGGCGAAAGAGCCTTATAAAAGCCACTATTCCTCCTGAGTTTCTTTTAGAGTGGTTCCTTAAATCACTGTTACCATGCATATCTAAGGATGTATCCACCTCAGGAGTGACGAATGAAGAAGAAGCCATTCTCAGGGCCCAGCAACTAGATTTGATTTATTCACAATCTGGGATCTTGTATGAGATCGTCCCTGAGGCACCGAGGCCTACGCATGATACGGAGAAGCCTAAGCCTAGACCCCATGCTGATGGTGTGGTTGGGTCTGTTAACTCTCCCACCATAGAATATTTGGCTAAGCAACTTCATCAGTTGTCCATCAAGCAGTCTACAATGAAGGTAGCAAAGGCTGCCCCCTCCCCCCATAGTGCAAATGTTTTTGCACAAACCTCTCAGAAGGGCAATCAGCAGCCCGATGGGAAGAAAAAGAAAGGTAAGAAGGGAGAGGGAAATCAAAACAAGAAAAATCCCATGAACAATGATGATGGGGGCATGGAAGAAAAGAAGAAGGTCAAGTTCCCGTGTAAGTTGTGCCACGAGGATCACCTTACTCACCTTTGTCCCCTTATGGATCAAGCCCAGAAGCTGCTTAAAGCTCAACAACCGGCTGTCCTGAAGGATCCTTTTCCCCAAGGACAGAACTCTGCTTCAGCTTCTAACGTAGCAGGGGGCACTCAAACTGCCCCTGACCCTAACTATATCAACATGGTTCAACCCTCGACTTTGTTGCAGACAAGGAACAAAAATTATGAAAAAGAGACTCTTGAGAAGGGTAAAGTTGTAGGTGAAACTTCTAACCCTCTCACAATAGAGAAGCCTGCTGAAATTATGCCAAAGATACTGAAAGGTGTCTTCAAGAAGACCTTGCATAACCCTAACGCTAGGGCTGCTTCAAACTACTCTGTGGTTGAATATTTATCTCAAACCCCGTGTGCAATGTCAGCTTTAGAGGTGTTACAGAGTTGTCCCACTCAGCGGGATGCCCTCTTAGCAGCTTTAGGTAGCATGGACTCTTCGAGTCTTATGGCGAAATTTCATTTATCTGATGTTAAAATTCGCCTGCCTTACCATGTAGCCTTATCAATAGATGTCATCCATGGTGGTAAGACCATTGGAAGGGCAGTTGTTGATGAGGGGGCTTCTACATGTGTTATGTCCTTGACCTGTTGGAAAGCTCTTGGATCCCCAGAGCTGGTCCCATCAAACACTTTGCTTACTGCTTTTGATGGAAGATCCTTCCATCCGCATGGTATCCTACCAGCTTTCGAAATTAAGTTGGCAGGCAAGGCAGTGTCTATTGAAGTAGAAGTGATTGATGCTCCTTTGGACTACAATTTTCTTCTGGGAAGGAACTGGACTTATGCAATGTCCACTATTGCGTCGGTCGTTTTTCGTGTAGTGGTTTTTACACATGAGGGCAAGTTGATTACTATTGATCAACTTGATTTTACCCGAAAAGGTCGTTTAGAGTCTAATGAGTCCGCTATGCCATTGGTTGATCAGGTCAAACCTGCTGCACAGAGCTTGGGGGCTGGAATGTACACATCACTGATGGGCACATTTGATCTTCCAGCCCCGGTTAATTATATTGGTTCTACTAGTGTGGGGAATTCCATCACTACGATTGTCAATAGGACTGATCCTTGGGTTCTCCCAACCCCCCATGAACCGTAAGTGCCCTTATCAACAGTGGAGGTAGCTTATCAAGCTATCACTCAAGCCACTGTTGATCCCATTCCAGATCCTCTAACAGTCTCGGATGATCTGGATGAAGTTTATTTACCCGCATGGGCGGAAAACTCTTCGCATTCTATAGATTGCTTAGACATGGTTTTACCTTCAGATGAAGCTATTCTGGAAGCCATGAGTGGATGTGATAAGATTTGTGAGGATCTTCATCATCGATCCTATTTTCTTCCAGAACTAAGCAGAATAGAAAACCAAGAGTTTCGCTTGAGACTATCAGAAGATGTTGATACACCTATCAATCCCTTGCCTAGGCAAGGAATGTTTGCCGAGGGGAATATGGAAAATATCTCTGCCACTATACCTATTAACATCTCTGTGAACCCAGATGTCATGGAAAACATATATATAGGTGCAAACTGCTCTCCTGAACATATTTCTATCTATACTGCCCTTTTTAAGGAATTATGCGATGTCTTTGCCTGGTCATATGAGGAGATTCCTGGCATAGATCCATCGATTGTTGAACATGAAATCCGAACATATCCTGATGCCAAGCTGGTTTGACAAAAGTTAAGACTTGTTAACCCGTGTAAAGCGATGGCTGTGAAGGCAGAAGTTGAAAAGCTGTTGAGGGCTGGTTTTATCTATCCCATCGCTTTGACTGAATGGGTATCTAACCCTATTCTTGTTGATAAGAAGCAAGGGACTATTCGCATTTGTATAGACTTTAGAGACCTCAATATATCATGTTCTAAGGACAACTATCCCACACCATTTATAGACTAGATCATAGATTCCTGTGTGGGAAGTGAGGTGTTTTGGTTTATGGATGGTTTCTCCGGATACAATCAAATTCAAATAAAACTGGAAGACCAACATAAAACTTCTTTCATTTGTCCTTGGGGTACATTCACATAAAAGAAAATTCCTTTTGGATTGAAAAATGCTGGGGAAACCTTTCAACGGGCTATGAACTTTTCTTTCCATGACATTAAATCCATTGTTGAACCATACCTTGATGATCTGCCCGCACATTCTCGTAAGAGGATTCAACATCCAGATCATTTACAGTTAATATTTGAGAGATGCAAACATTATAAAATCCGCTTGAATCCCCACAAGTGTGTATTCTGTATCGATTTAGGAAGATTACTTGGGTTCATTGTCTCTAGTAGAGGCATCCAGGTGGATCCATTGAAAGTTGAGGCCATTGTAAATATGCCTCCTCCTCATTCTCTCAGGAAACTTCAAATCCTGCAAGGAAAGTCTAATTTTCTTCGACGTTTTATTGTTAACTATGCCAATATCACTAAAGGTTTCATGTGCCTGCTCAAATAGGACACCCCATTCATATGGGATGAAATAGCACAACTTGCATTCGAGGCATTGAAAAAAGCTTTGCTGTCGGCACCCTTATTACGTCCACCAGATTATTCTAGGGATTTTATATTATATCTGGCTACGTCGGAGTTGACCATTGGGGTAGTACTAGTCCAGGAGGATGATGAGCTTGTAGACAATGTCGTTTATTATCTTAGTCGTGCTTTGGCCGACCCTGAACTTAGATACTCCCACGTTGAGAAATTAGCCTTAGCAGCTATTTATGCTGTGTAGAGGTTACGTCACTACATTTTACTGAGTACCACCACAGTAGTGGCGGATGTGAATCCGTTCCAATATGTTTTATCCCGATGGATTGTTGGGGGGGGATTTAACAAATGGATAGTCATTCTTCAAGAGTTTGACTTGGATTTCCAATCCGCTAAGTCTAAGAAGTCCTTAGTTTTTGCTGAACTTATAGCAGAATTTCCCACTGAAGAAGATGTAGCTGTTGAAGATGACTCCTTCCTAGATGATCACATATTCCTGATATCCACCTCTGATCCTTGGTACAGGGATATTCTTATATATCTCCAGAATTTGAAATATCCTGGAGCTTCCTTGAGGGAGGAATGACGTAAATTATGTCTTCATGCCAAGAACTACCTCATTATAGGAGATAAATTATATCGATGAGGGGTAGATTCCATTTTGAGTTGTTTCCTTACCCACGAGGAAGCGGAGATTGTCTTGAATGATTCCCATAGTGGAGCATGTGGGGGTCATTTATCTGGGTTAGCAATGGCCCAAAAGATATTGCGTGCCAGTTATTTCTGGCCCACGATCTTTAAAGATTGTGTAGAAGCAGTGAAGCGCTGTCATCCGTGTCAGCTTTACACCAGTAAAATGTGGTCACGTCCTGCTCCATTATTTCCCATTTTCTCGGTAGGCCCCTTCATGAAATGGGGGATTGATTACGTGACGTGCAACCCAGCCTCGGTTGGGGGGAATAAATACATCATTGTCGCTGTTGACTATTTTACGAAATGGGCAGAGGCAATGCCTACTTTCAAAGTCAACTAGGAAACAACAACTTTCTTTGTATTCAATCAGATTATAGCACGATTTGGTATACCCAAAGTGATTGTCATTGACCATGGTAGTCATTTTCAAAATAACATGATGATGGAACTGACTACTATGCTCAGATTCAGACAAGAACATTCATCTTTGTACTATCCGCAAGCAAATGCTCAAGTCGAGGCTGTCAACAAAACATTAAAAACTATCCTTAAACGTACAATTGATGCAGCTCATTCTAACTGGCACATCATGTTATATCCTACTCTTTGGGCCTACCGAACCAGTGTAAAAACTACTACAGGTTTCTCTCCTTTCCAACTCGTTCATGGAGTGGAAGCAGTTACTATGATTGAGTGTGAAATCCCATCTTTAAAGATAGCCATTTATGTGTTACCTGATACGACTGAGCTTGAGGAACGTCTGGTACATTTAGAACACCTTGATGAACAGTGTAGAGATGCACTGACTGCTAATCAAGCTCATAAAAATAGGTTCAAATCTCAGTATGATAAATCGGTCAAACCTAGAGTTTTATCTGAGGGAGAACTTGTCTTGCTTTGGGACCAAGACAAAGAACCTCTGGGGGCAGGAAAATTCAAGGCCATGTGGTTGGGACCTTATGTTGTGTCGAAAGTTTTGAAGAAGGGCGCATATGAGTTAGTTGATTTTGATGGGAATAAGCTGCCTGAGCCTAGAAATGGGCTCTACCTGAAGAAGTACTATGCTTAGGCTTAGCACTTTTTCTTGTATTTTTATTGTATGTATTTTTATGTACATTAGGTTGTCAGTTTTGTTTTTTATACTGTCTGCTGGTTGTTGCAGATGTCTTCTGAAAGGTATATAGGGTTCACTGATGGCACCAGCCATCACACTTGTAACCTAGCTTCGACAGCATGGGTTATTTATTCTCCCTCAGGACAACTTGTTGCCACGGGAGGCGCTTGTTTAGGTCCTACTTCTAATAATGTTGCTGAGTATAGGGCTGTAATTGAGCTCCTATGGGATGTTGTGTCACATGGTATCACCCAGCTTGAGGTCCGTCTGGACTCTCAGTTGGTGGTTTCCCAGCTCAATCGGGCTTATCAGGTATGAAATCCTATTTTATTACATC
>LPNX011159384.1:0-23876 GCA_001517045.1 Pseudotsuga menziesii | reverse complement strand
GTTCGTAGATAGATCAAGTCTGATCCTCAGATCCCGTCATATACAAAATGTACAAAAATGTGGATCATAGTCCATCAAAATGTCCTAGCTCTAAGTTGGACCGCCCTGGTCACTAGGACCACCTTGGTCCCCATGTTCTATCTGCACTCTGGCTTCCTCATCCTCCTCAGCTTTGGAAGCCTCCGCAGCCTCTATATATACAAGCACTGCTCTGGCCACTCACCTGAATAGACGTAGCCAGACTGGTGGAACTCCAACTACAAACTCCTGCATGGCAGTCAGGATGTGCTCTATCCGTAAGGTAGGTACTCGTTGGGTCAGCCTAGCCAGCTTCCCCTCTAGAACCCTGATCAAACCCGGGTCTTTGCCCATGGCAGGATGAACAAACATGCGTGGGTGCCCTTCAGGGCGAACCAGTCCAATATCTGCATTTTGATACATTTATAGGATTAATACTTGTACATATGTATATATCTATCATTTCAAAATACACAAAAATTTGAAAAATGATAAAAATTAAAAAATTATTTACCTAGCTCTCCCCATGCTCCTCCTAGAGGGAGGACAAGGTCGGGGTCACCTCAAAAGTCCATCCCGGTAAATGGAAACTGCTCCAGTGCCGGTAGCTGTTGTTCCCACCAAGTATAGAAATCATCATCATATACACTACGTACGGTGTCTCCTCCTCCTTAACGGAGGAATATGTCTCCCCACCTGCTTAGCCTTGGCTGACGTGGAGATCTAACCGGTAGAGGTATGGCAGGGCTCAATGCTGGCACTCTCAAAGAAGAAGAAGGCCACTAATATGCTTGCATAGCCGAAGTTTTTCTGCCTTCCTCTCTTGCAATCAGACAGTTGCCTCTTCATGATAGGGACAACTCCCGAACACCAACCATAGAGAGCACCATGGAAACAGTCTACTGCCAGCCTCATTTCGTTCTGGGTAGCCAAATGTAAAGAGGAGGATCTAGATATCCTCATGATGGTGCTAGCAAGTACTTGTAGAGTAAAGTCACTGATATGTACAACAGGGACGCAACTCCCTCTCTTTTGAGTACCCGGTGTGCAAAATACATCTATATAGTTCTGGACACTTAAGGGGTCCCCGCCCCTGCCAGTGCCCTCTAAGTTCACCGGTGCTCCCCATCATGACCGACTGGTTATGAAATATATGTCTTCAGTCGTAATCTCCAAGGTTTCACCCTGTAGGTTGAACATCCCCAATTCATGATCCCAATAATTGACCATGAACTCAAGTATGCGGACATTGGCCTGCATGGGCGATGTGCAAAAGAATTTTAGTAGCCCACTTGTTCGCAATGCATGTATCGTGGGTGCACTTTGGAGCGCTGCTTGGTCCATTATTTCATGCTCCCATTCCCTCCATTCCAGAACCATTTTTCACCTAGCAAAACAAGTAATTTGATTCAGTAATTCCATATCAAAATTCAAAATTTTTTTGCCTATTTTAAGCCTTTTATCCTTCGCGCAGCATACGTGACTGTCTAGTTAGACATGTTACGTACTGTACGCGACTGTCTAGTTAGGCAACTCGCGTACAGAACACGTGTACGCAAGTTTGTACACCGGCAACCCGCGTACGCGCCATGCCATCTTTAGGATGCTTTTAATAATGGAATTAAGACTCAAAATTCATAATTGCTTGGATCAAAATGAAGAGCTCAGGGTGTAGGCTTACCTGCAACTTGTGGAATTCGATTTCATCGGTTCAATTGTACACAATGATCGATCAAAGGTAGAAGGCCAAACTTGCTTTTTATGGCTCAAAAGTTCAAACGGTGAGTTTTGTTTGATTTTTCAACTATTTATAGAAATTATATTTCTTTAAGTGGGTCTTTTTCTATAGTTTGAAATTTCATTCGATTAATATCATATTTCTTTGTGCTTTGGAACAGGTTTGTCACTATTACAAAATGTTGTTAGTTCCATAGGGTAGTTTTGTCATTTCCAATACATTTTGGCATCTTTATTCAATCCACATTAATCTTAGCATTCAACATTTTGCCACGGACTATGGTATTCTAAGCCATTAGTTCCCTGTTTTTACCATTGTTCTTCTGTGGATAGGACCCTTTTTCATGAGTATTCTTCTTCTATGCCTAAGTTGTCTTTTGGTGCTCATGCCGCAAATGTTTCAGGTATAGGGGTCTCCTTTTAGCTATTTTACACGCCAAATAGAGCTTATTTTGAATCTCTTTTTACAAGCTATCCCTTTATAGGACTCCCCGCCTTTATGGAGTTTTTTTAGGCTTAGGTCTGACTCCTTCAAAACAGACTTGACTGCCGAGTTAACTCGTCCGTTCAAGTTCGTTAAGAATATGTGAGCGGGCATCCGCATTGGTGGTAGGTTATCTCTTTCTCGGACCATGCGGAATAATACAAGAAATGATCACTCTCTTTTCTTTTGAATTGAGAAGAGTATTCTCAGGTATAGGTTTATCACTTTTTTGGACCTGAGGGACTAAATTTACGGAAAAGGAACACCTGGTTTGAGCTTAGTTTTCTCTTTTTCGTGCTCTGGACCCAAACATGAAAAATATTATGAGTGTACTTTGTGTCTTTGTCATGCTCGTTAAACACTTAAGAACAAAGCAATGAGTTTATTGTTGTAAGCCCCATTTCTCATAACCAAATGGATCTTTCCGAGTGATCTTGCTTTCCTTCACACTCATAAAACTCAAGCTATTTTATGTTGTTCTTGAAGGAGCGTTGGGTAGGTGGTAATTTAACCTTTTTCAGACCTCCCTGACTAAGTACAAAAAAGGTTCATCTTTTCTTCTACGTAAGTTAAGAGAGTTCTTCTGTGGTATGTTTTATACTTTTTCGGCCTCAGGAGACTAAATTGGACAAAAAAGGACCCCCTAGAGTCTTCTTTGGAGTTTTCAGACTCTCTAAATGTGAAACCACCAGCTGAGCATGTACTAGTTCGGGCTCATTAAATCCATGAATCAATGACACTATTAAGCATTATTTCCCCATTTCTTCAAGCTTGTTAAAAAATGAAGAGGGATCCGAGTTAACTTTCCTGGACTCGTTAAAATTTAACAGGGAAGGTAAGGAAGAATTTTTCTCTTGTTTTCAGTAATGGCAGCATGTCCTCCTTGAACATAGCACTCCTTGTTTTTTCCGATATCCATGTTTCAGTGGTCACTTTTCGTTCAGCTATTACTTTGAGTTTCTTACTCCTCCTCTTGTCCGTTATACCTGGGGAATCTAATCATGTCTCCTACATGATAGATAAGTCTAGTTTTTCTATCTATAAGTTAATCGCTACCTTGGGTCATCTCTGTGTCATGCTCATTGTTCAAGGACTTCACCCAATGTCTGATCTATAGCCTGATCCCATCATTGTTATATATGTTATCTATTGTGTCTCCCTTCTTTTGCCCAGTTCCTAGTCTCTCTTGTGATATGTTGGAGTATCTATTGCCTTCATTATCACAGCATGGTTCTGTTTCAATACTTCCTGATGACGAAGACCTAGAGTTTTGACATTTGTACCTCATGATTCACTTTCATCACTAGTGAGTTCCTTTTCTTTAGTTGTCGATTATCACCTATTGATTGACAAACTGTTGAATCCTTTCCATGTTTGACTTCAGCTTACCCTTATTCACATGGCTTGGATTGTACTGGTTCCTTGGGATTATTTATGAAGACCTTAGTTCCTCACCTATGTACTAAGTTGCGCAAGATTATGTTCTATTCATATACACAGCTTCTAGATCCTTGAAGACTCATCATTATTGTATTGTGGCTTTGATCCACCTTTGTAATATACATGGTTTTCATACCCGTATCATATGATGTACGCAACTATTGTAAAGGAGCTAGTGTTCCAGTAAATTGAACATAGCATCCTCAGATGTAACTTTGTATATGACATTACTATGTATTTGTTTCAGGTACTCTCTCTGCTCCATTGGATTTCTGAGTTCTCCAAAGATAAAGATTATAATGTATTTCGGCCATCGTTTCCCTCTGACCTCACACATTAGGGGGCATCTGTTATCTACCTAAATGACACCTCTCCTTCCGAGTGCCGACATCCCTCATGTTGGCACACAAAAGGACATCTATGGATTGAGGGTTTCCCAAAACACTATAGATGGGCTTATTATGAACTACATTTCTCATCCATCCAGCTGGTTATTTTTACCCTTTACACATGTCAAGTCATGTACGCGACTCTTTATATATGCAACTCACGTGTTGTACGCGGGTATCGGTTGTTGCATCTTGCGTACAGATGTGTACGTGGGTTACCCTTAGAGAAACTCGCGTGTCATACGCGAGTTTCCAGTATTGATACCCGCATACATGTCCCTTTGACATTAAAAATAAAAAATCATGATTACTTGAGATTATTTAAGCACTTAACCTTAATCACCTTAACTGTCTCAACCTCCTCAACCTTCGAAACTGCCTTATTTCACCAAGTATAAATACAGGCCTTGGGGAGGGTGTTAAACACATACACTTGGAGAGAAAAGTTATGCTGGTGGAGTTTATACAGAAATATTTGGAGCAGTGGAACTCAGAGTCCTTTGGTTGCAAAGGAGTCCTTGTCTCAGGCGTTGGGTTGTAATCTGAACTCTTTCATTATTGTTAATAAAGAGAATCCTTCTTCCATATGTGTCTTGAATGTATCTCATATATTGTGGTTTGATAAATGTTTATGATTTAGCATTCTGTATATGATTTATCTAACCTATCTATATATATGTATCATCTTGCATTTGGAGGATTGACTCTTGACAGGTGAAGGAGAAGCATCCCTGAAGACTTTGGAGGAGAAACAGAGCAGAAGAGGACAAGCTAGGATCAACCGTCGTGTATCGGGTGAGTCTTTTCTATCCTCCTATTTCCTTTACTGCACTTTAGAGTCAATTGCCTGCAAGTTTCATGAGTATGTTGGTAACCCCAAACCTTCGGTTATAAGGTGTTTATTCCTGTACAACAATTGTAACCATTGACCAGCTCATTTTCTATACGCCGAATGTTACCACCTCTATGGCTAATAACATCCCTATGTTAGGTCAGTCCCCTCCTCCTTACCAGTTGATTGGGGTAGGCATGCTGAAGGATTCTTCCCTTATGGGGAGTTTTTCATCAAACCCTCCTAACATAGACACAGCGACAGTAAATATGATTTCTTTGTTCAATTATGATCCAAAGGGAAAACAAATTGTTGAGTCCACCTCGTTGAGTCCGCATGAAGCAATGTACGATGTTATCCAAACCCTTTCCGATGACCACACTAATGACCTTCATCTAGTGGCTTCAAACCCTTACCACCTGCTCTACTGGTTAGAACCCTCTCTTCCCATTCTAGATTATCTCTCCCGGACTTTTTCTTCTAATGAGTCCATTATGGAGATCATGAGTACGAATGAGCCCATATTGGAGGATCATCACCATAGATCCTCGTTCCTCCCCAACACCAGTTCAGTAGACCATGATTTTGCATCCCTTTTCGCTACTGATATTGTCAAAACACCTCAAACTCCTATATTGTTGCAAAACATGGATTCTGAAGGAAACCTATGCAACATCACTCAAACAAATCCCATTGACATATCAGCCAAGCCTGGCACCCTTGAGCACGTTCATGTTGGGCAGAACTGCTCAGAAGAA
This sequence comes from Pseudotsuga menziesii, assembly GCA_001517045.1. Classification (NCBI taxonomy): domain Eukaryota; kingdom Viridiplantae; phylum Streptophyta; class Pinopsida; order Pinales; family Pinaceae; genus Pseudotsuga; species Pseudotsuga menziesii. Next base: position 18,218 of record LPNX011159384.1, on the reverse strand, counting down.
GAATCTAAAGCATACAGAGCACTTTTCAAATAATTTCAAGATGTTTTTGCCTGGTCTTACGAAGAAATTCTGGGATAGACCCATCCATTGTGGTTCACGAAATAAAAACCTATCCCACTACAAAATCCATCAGGAAAAAACTGAGACAATTCCATCCACAGAAAGTCGCAGCTATCAAAGCTGAAATAGAAAAACTTCTAAAAGCAAGGTTTATTTATCCTATACTCTTGAAGAAATGGGTATCGAACATTGTCCCTGTCAATAAAAATCAGGGCACCATTAGAGTCTGCATCAATTTCATAGATTTGAACAAAGATTGTCCAAAAGACAACTTTCCCACTCCACATATCAACCAGATTATCGACAACTGTGCTGGAAGTGTCATCTTTTCATTTATGGATAAATTTTTGGGTTATAATCAGATTGAGATTTTACCCACTGATCAGCACAAGACAACATTTATTTGCCCATGGGGAACCTTTGCATACAGGAAGTTACCATTCGTCCTGAAAAACGCTGCAGCCACTTTCGAGCGTGCTATGTCCTATGCGTTTCATGGTATAAAACATATTGTATAACTATACCTTGATGACCTCCCAGCTCATTCACATTGATGGGAGGACCACCTTAGTCATCTTAGAGACATTTTCTTGAGATGCCGTCATTATAATATATGGATCAATCCTCATAAATGTGTTTTTTGCGTTGATACGGGACACCTGTTAGGTTTTGTGGTTTCTAAGGATGGCATCCAGATAGAGCCATTGAAAATTGCCGCTATTTAAGCCCTACCAGCCCCAACCAACCTTCTAGAACTCCAAAGTTTGCAAGGGAAGGAAAACTTCCTCTTTTGTTTCATGTACAATTTTGCAGAGAAAACACACGGTTATATGCATCTCCTTAAGAAGGACACTCCATTCTTTTGGGATGACCAAGCCCAACAAACCTTTGATAATCTCAAACACGCTCTGACCCACTCACCCATGATACACCCCCCATATTATTCAAAGGATTTTCTCTTATACATTGCTGCCTCCACTACTACCATCGCTATGGTTTTGGTGCAGGACAATCCAGATGGTTAGGAGCACGCAATCTACTATGCTAGTAAGAATCTCATGGATTCCAAAACTCGATACTCACTCATGGAGAAATTAGCATTGGCCATGGTCATTGTTGTTCAGAAATTTCGTCACTACATTTTGCTCCACACAACCACCATATTGACACACCAGAACCCTATGTATTACATCATGACTCGTCAGGTGATTGGGGGCAAGTATTCCCGATGGATAGTCATTCTACAAGAGTTTGATCTAGAATTTGCCAAAGCTACGTCAAAGAAATTCTTGGTCTTTGTTGAGCTCATGTGTGATCTTCCCTATGCTTCAATGGAATCTGGGCCCAGTGATTCATTCTCGGATGAATTCCTATTCCTGATAAGAATTACTGACCCATGGTATGGATATTTGCTCATTTATCTCTAGACACAAAGATTTGAGCCCACTCTATCCTGTGACAATCGCTTCCGTATCCGTGACCATGCAAAATACTACCTCATCTTGAATGACACTTTGTATAGACGTGGTATCGATTTCGTTCTCCAACAATGCCTTACCCATGAGGAAGATGAACAAGTTTTGAATGATTGCCACTCTGGAGCATGTGGCGGTCATCTATCTGGGATGGCTACAGCCCAAAAAATCCTTCACGCTGGCTATTTCTGGCCTTCAATCTCTAAATATTGTCAAGAGGCTATTAAGAAGTGCCCACCCTGTCAACACTTTTATCCAAAAAAATGCACCCATCCTGCTTCGTTACACCCTGTCATTACCATTGGCCCTTTCGCCAAATGGGGGATTGATTATATGCATTGTAAGCCTACCTCAGCCGAGAGGCATGGTTACATCATCGTAGTCATCGATTATTTTACAAAATGGGTTGAGGCCATGCCTACATATGCAAAGGATGGTAATACTGCCGCTCTCTTCCTGTTCAATCATGTGATAGCAAGATTTGGAGTCCCGCAGTCCATAGTTACTAATCACGGATCACATTGCTGTAATCAAATGATGGAGGAATTAAGTGCCAAGCTAGGTTTTTGTCTTGAAAACTCAACGCCCTATTATCCGCAAGCTAATGGTTAGGTCGAGGCCATTAACAAAGTTTTGAAGACAATGCTGCGTCAGATGGTTGGAGACAAGAAATCCAACTGGAACCATATTCGTTTCTCCGCTCTTTGGGATTATAGGACTTCGGTAAAAACAGCTACTAGTTTTACACCCTTCCAGCTCGTCTATGGACTAGAAGCTATCTTGCCGATTCAATGTCTGATTCCATCCTTGAAGCTTGCCGTTGAACTTCTCCTAGACACTTCTGTGGAGGAAGAAAGATTTCTATACTTGAACAACCTTGACGAAACTAGAAGAGATGTTACCTTAGCTAATGAGGCACATAAGAAACACGTCAAGGTGCAGTATGAAAAGTCTGTCCAACCTCGTTCCTTTAACGAGGGTGACCTAGTTTTGACCTATGATCAGAGATACGACAAACTAGGGAAAGGGAAGTTTAAATCCATATGGTATGGTCCTTTTGTTATTTCCAAAGTTTTAGAGAAAGGGGCCTACGAGTTCGTGGACTATGATGGAATCCCCTTAGGACAACCTCGCAATGCATTGTACCTGAAGATGTACTATTCCTAGATTTTTCTTGTATAGTACCTTGTATATATGTATATTACTTGACTTTTAGTGTGCTTAAGTATTTTCAATATGGTTTTGAGTTTAGTGTCCGTATCTATTTATATCATGTTTTGGTTTTGCAGAGCAGATGGATTTCTACGGCTTCGCTAATGGTGCTTGCTGCCACACCTTGAATCTCACCTCAGTTGCTTGGGTTCTCTATTCCCCATCTTACAATTTGGTCAGTTCAGGAGCGGTTTGTATTGGTCTCGCTACCAACAATATCACCGAGTATTGAGCAGTCATAGGTCTCCTGAATGAAGCTGCCTCCCAAGATGTTCATAACTTGGTAGTTTCGATGGATTGACAACTAGTGGTTTGTCATTTAAACCATATCTATACCATCATGAATCCTGTGTTTCTCTGTCTCTTTCGGAGGGTATGTTTATTGGAGAGGTCATTTGAAGCTATTACCTATAGGCATATCCCTAGGGAAGATAATGCAGTTGTCAACTCATTGGCAAATCACATCCTAGACTAGCATATTGCCCATTCATGATATGAAAATCAAACATGGTTCACTGTAAATAAACTATAAAGACACATAAAACTCATATAAATTCATTCACCATTTGAGACATATAAACACCAAAGTAGAAGTCTGTGTATATATATATATATATATAAACATGTTTTACAAAAAATAGGTCATGAGACCTCATCTAAAGTGCTCAAGCTTTCAGGTAAAAAATCATCATACAAAAGTCGTGAAGCTATCTATTAGCTTTCAGTGAATACATCATACGGCCCGTTATCTAGTGATGCTCATGGTAACACATGACCTCCTAGGCTACTCGACATAGCAGTCTGTTGAAACGACTCGGTACTCCCGCAGTGGGCCTCTGGTACCTCAATGGGAGGTCATTGATCGAGGCATCAGGGATGTCTAGAGTCAACCTCTCGAGGTTCTCCTCTAGATCCCATGTCACATCATCTCCCTGTGGTACAAAGCGAGTGCTGACTCTCATGTATAGTGGGGAGGATCCCCCAGGTCATGCTGCTCCAACATCTGCATGAAAACATTCAAGTCTCGTTACTACACATAAAAAATATAAAACATCAAAACATAAAAAACATGATTTCCATTTTAGGGTTTTTCTTTCTTACTGATATCACCCCACTTTCCAGCAGGTGGAAGCGGTAGGTCAGGGTCACCACTAAAGTCAGTGCTCGTATATGCATAGTCCTCCACCATGAGGAGTTGATCTCTCAACCATTGAAATAACGGGTCACCAAAATTCACCTTGCCTCTACCCGCTCCTGTGCGGGAAATGATCCAGACCCATCTCATCATACGAGGGTATCGTGCCCTCAACTCTGTAAAAACCAATTGGGGTCTCATATGGGGAACCCGCTTGAAAAAGAAACATGCTAGAATGGAACCAAAACCAAACTTTTTCAGCTTCCCCTGCCGACACTTGGTTAGTTGATCTTTGAAAATTGAAAGTAGAGCTTCTGTCTAGTTGAAAACTGTAGGCACCATGGCCTCTATGGAATATAGCATATGCGCTCTAGATGCCTAATGTACCCCTTGGCTCCCCGCCATTCTCTGCATGGTAAACAAAACTGTCTGTAGAGGGCCATCCACCACTGCTTTTATGGGAATTTTCTTCCCTGATGTCCTGGTCCCAGGAATATAATGGCAGTTTATCAGCTCTTGGGTAGTGATGTCCCCTCCATGAAAACCAGTCAAAGAGATGGGAGCACCCCGTCTCGATAGGCCTGTCAGGAAGTAGATATCCTCTACTTCAATTGTCAATAAATGAGCACCCACCTCAAAATACTATTGCTCTGGATTCCACATCTGGAGGATACGCTCTAATAGGCGCTCATGTGATACCATGCTGGGTGTGTGAAATTTTTTTAGAAGAGTACAGTCTCTCAACACATATATACAACCCACATTTCGTTCAACAAATGCATCAGCATTGTCATGTTGCCTCTCTTTCCAAATTACCATTTTTTATCAATGGGAACCTGTCAAAAACCATCACAATGCCAAGTAGAAACACCATCAATCATTCAAATCATTAAATTTGAGCTAGTTTACCTTGTACATCTATTTTTATTCACCCACGGCTGGCACCACCTGTGTCCCATTGAGGACAGGCGGTGACACTGCCTGTGTCAAGTGTTTTAGGTGTGGTTCTATCGGGGTACCGCTTATCCCACAAGGGATAAGAGCGGTGCCTGCATCCATGGTTTTAGGGCTCACTAAAATAGCCCAAAACACCCCCAAAAATAAAAAATGAAAGAATGAAATGAAAGAGAAGGGTTTAAGCTATTACCTGGAACTGATGGTGCGTAACTCCGATAGTAGATGCTCTCAAAATCAGCAGTTGAAAATCTGACCAAGAAAATGCTCCAAAGGTTCTCCACTATGGGTAAATGGTAAAATGTTTGATTTTTTACTATTTACATAACTTTTATAAGCATTCTAGGTTTTGGCATGTCATAGTTTTTGAAAATCTATCAGTCATGATCCTGTAATGTCGTTTATTGGGGAGTTTAACTGTTATTTTTTAAGTCATTGCAAGGTAAAGAGTAGTAGCAATAAAAGTTTTGGGAGTTTGTTTTTGAATTTTTTGCAATACCATAAAATGAAAAAAGTCTTTGAGCATTTATTGCAACACTTTGGTCATGCTCTCGAAACTTAGAATGAAAGGTCTCAGTCCTTTTCTGATTCTTTTCAGACTCGTAAAATCCCTCATCATGAAAAGAGACCTAGTGGAGTCTTCTTTAAAATCTTTTCGGGCTCCTTAAATACGAAAAGATTGTTGAGTGATATTGTTTTCTTCATGCTCATTAAAGCACTTGAAGAGTCGTTCATCTGACGGTAGGTTATCACTTTTTCAGTTCATACAAGTTCATATGAACTATTTTACAAAAAAGGACCCTGTCGAATCTTCTTTCGTGGTCGTTCAGACTCTCTAAACATGAACGATACCGAGTTAACTTTCATTGGACTCGTTAAATCAAACATTGAGAGACCCTCTCTTGGGAACGAACCCCTCCTCTCTCAGGTTCGTAAAACATATGAGTTTGGACTTATCTTCGAACGAGCTATAATGAGTGTTTGTTACCCTCTTTGAACTCGTAAAAATGAAAAAGAGGCACTCATCAACCATGATGGGGAAATTATGGGAAGGGAATCATTTTACAAATAAATGGTAGTTTGTCCTTACCTTTGAACACAGCACTTATCTGCATATCATTTCAGTCAATTGGGTATTCAGCTGATTTCCATGGCGATCCACTTTCATGAGTCATGTCACTCCTTTGATTCTTTCAAAAGAATGCATTGTCCACCATCGCACTGTGTGTTTGTCTGGTTAGTCATGCTGCCAAGTCTTTTGTTGTGACGCCCGGTGTTCAAAGGGAAGTTGAAGAAGTTTACCTCTGCAGTTAAAACAGTCTCTGTGTTAGTACTTTTGAATTAGTCTTATGGTTACCTCATTCACATCATTCCAAAACTTTGTTCCGGGTTTTGTCTCGTCAATGTAGGATTCATCATGGCCCTCCTTCGACAAGACTATTCGTGTCGACATCAGCTCATCATCCAGGAAATAGTCTTAGAAACAAAATTAATACCTTGAGATCTATATGCCTCAATGACAGATTCTCTCACTCTCAACATAGGTTCACATCATTGACCTTTGATCGATAGAATCAGCTGGGTGTTCGATGTCAAACCATCTATTCATGCTCATTAGATTGTACTAGGGTACCTTGGGAATCATTGACATCAATGGTGATCTCCCTCGCACTTGTTAACGATTCACATCATTGGCCGGTAATCAAGTGGTTTCTACCATGTTCGACTTCAAAACATTGTAACCACATGGATAGAATCATACTTTGTGGAAAACAAGATGAAGACCCTGGGTACTTGTTTAGCACTCATTGCTTTCCCCCAGGTTGCGATGGATTTTTTTATATCAAGCATGGATCCACATTTGTATGGTCATGGCTATGCTTAAATTTGTGTCTGTATGACATAGATCTACGTTGTATGTCTGGTAGCTATGTCCAAGTTTGAGTCCTCTATCACATGGATCTACATTGTATTCTAGTATCCATGGTTGTTTATTCCTCTCATGGATTTGCATTGTATTGGTCTGTGGCCATGAGTTGGTTACATTTGTTTATGAGTCAAAAGTATTGATGTATTGCAGATGCCTACTCTACGACACTCTCCGACGGAGCTGACTCTCACCTCCAAGTGACAACTTGTTTTCTCAAATCTCTCGCTTATAGTATCCCTCTAAGCGGCCTCATGCTTTGGGGGGCATTCTGTTATACCCAAATCCTGTAACCAACATGTGATGAGATCCTTAACCCCTATGTTTTCCTTAAATCCCAAACTTGGAGTGGAAAACTTGCTCTGGATATCAATTCTACACAAAAAAACCTAGCACCAAGCTTTCCCTTTGGCTGATTAGCAGTACCTTGTTTAGCACCACCTGTGTCTTGTTATAGAAAAGCGGTGCCACCACGCATATGCTTTGTTATTGGAGCAGTTTTCACCTAAATTGCTCTGTCATAAGGGAACAAAAATGGTACCCTTGGTAAAAATGGAAAAAGAGAAGATTCTCGAGGCTTCTAGAACTTAAGCCTTGTGTCCTCCCTTATCCCTATCAATATGGGTTAGTTGGAGTCGATATCCCTCTTGGTAGGATCATAGAGCCACCTCACCCATAATTCTCTCAACTATCCCTATCCATTGAGCCTTATAAATACAAGCTTATATCCATAGTTGAGGGACAGAACTGAATGGTATTGTTATGCTGTTGAATTGGCTACCTAGTCCAATCCATTGGAGAGCACAAGAGAGCAAGTTGGATCTTTTGGGGATGAGGTGTTTGTCTTGTGGAGGAGTTTGTCAACACTAAGGCAATGGTTGTAAGCTTCTTCATTCATTTCTTAATGCAAAGTTGATTTTCGTCCCACATATCTATTGTATTGATCTCGCATGTATATGTTACTAGATTCCTTAGTCACTAATATGGATTTGTAGATAATGTTATGGTAGCTTTGATATTCTTGTTTGTTTGACATGTTTGCAGGTACACAAGTTCATCATCAAAGCATTATTCCAGCTATTTACAACATTCAGGGAAGGTCTTCATCCTTTGTCGTTCACTCATTTGTTCTGGATCTGAACCATTTAGACTAGAGGAACAACTTCTGTCTACAAAAGGTGCAATATTCCTAACAAAATTTGGTGTGGCGTAGGATAAGTGCAATTCCCATGGTTCTTAGACCATAGGCTAGTCCTGCAAGTCACATACAAACTAGTAAATGAAAAAAAACACTTAGTTACTTCAAATTTAGGTTCGACGTGACAACCAGAGTGATGCGAGCTCCAAAAACAAAAACAAAAAACACCCTTTTTATGCCTTTCAATATCTTTACTTTTTACATTACCGTTAAATAGGCTACAAAAATCTATTACTAATAAAACTATACATACATATAAATTTGAGTATATTATTTTTTAATTTTTATTTATTTTTGTCTTGAGATATAAAAAGAATTACAAAATATAAACATCTTTCATTTCCACTATAACATTTTATTTTATTACCAATATTTTTAGAAAATTACATGCCATGACACCCACAATCTAAAATAAAATAAATATATTAAAGTCCTCAAACACTACACTAACACCTAACTTGTAATTTCAAGGTTATTGACTTTCTACACTAACACTTATCGTGCATACTTCATTCATGCATGATTCAACCATTACTTTGAAATGCCCCATAACTCCACCAAGAACATAAATGTTACCTATGCACATGCATATACACACCTCGTTTTTTGTGCTCTTTAAGCATTCACCTCTTAATATGTTACAATTAAAAAAAATTGAATTCTATCATTCATCACAATCCCCTTTTTGAGGTTTATAGAAAAAACATAACCTTGATTTAATTTCTATGAAGTTATATTAAAACCCTTTGAAAAATAAAAGGTTTTGGAATTGATAACCCAATGTTGAACTTTACACTTATAAAATTTATATATAAAAAAACCAATCATTTACTAGAATTATATAACATTAAAAAAAATTATTTTTTCAAAGTGAAAAAATATTCATATTTATATTAAAAGGATTAAAGCAACATTCCATAGCATTTTTTTAACAAACAACAACTCCTTACTACAAACAAATAAAACATCCTTACTACAAATAAATAAAACATCCTTCCCCGATACATTATAACAATGAAATATTTTAAACATGGGACAAATATGACTCTGTCCTAAAATAGCAATACCTAACCAACATACAATAAGCATTCCAAAAAAATATAGCAACTCAACTATAGATAAAATCCTAGCAGCCAAATATCTAAGTCTTGAGACAACTCACAGAAAATGGAACCTTCATGTCTTTCGAAAGATTGTTTGGATAAAAGGTGGCAGTTCCACTGTACTCACGATAGATGTGAACATAAGAAACCGCTTCGAGTTGGTCCTAAAGGAAATGGACTCTTTGCTTCCACCCATCCAACAATGCTACCTGCAAACTCTTATGTATAGCCTAGTCCACAATGACTGATGAATAACCAACAACATGGAGATAGGCGATTTATGAAGCCTCTTGCAAAATACAACACCATCCACAATGCTAAGAACTTTACTTTGGTATTGGATCCCTTTCCAACATTTAGTTTTAGTTTAAAGCCAAAAGTATCATTTAACTTGAGGAAAACCCTTGCCCCACACTTCCATTCTCCTAAGATGCTCTGTCAAAGAATCCCCCACTAGATGATCATTAGCAAATGAAGGAACATTTCCTAGTCTTCTCACTTGCTCATATGTGATCCCCTCCTTAGGCCTCTCACCTTTTCTCTCCTTATAGCCTCTAATGACCTTTCAGCAAACAACTATGACCGATATGGCCTTCCCTTCAAATAAGCCTTCAAAAAGCAAATGAAGGAACATTTCCTAGTCTTCTCACTTGCTCATATGTGATCCCCTCCTTAGGCTTCTCACCCTTTCTCTCCTTATGACCTCTAATGACCTTTCAACAAACAACCATGACCGATATGGCCTTCCCTTCAAATAAGACTGATATAGCCTTCCCTTCAAATAAGACCACATTTCGTTGTTTACACACCTCCTAAAGCTTGCATGGTAAAACCAACTTCCAAAACATGACTCTAATGTTTCCACACCTCCTAAAGCTTGCATGGTAAAACCAACTTCAAAAACATGACTCTAAAAGAACCCGTTTTCACCACAATCCTTAAAAAGACTCTTCAATTAAGGCTTTGAACTTTTTTTTTTACTACAAAATAGTAAGTTAGAAATACCACTAAATGCCTTACATTTTCTACTATTATCTTTTCCAATTCATTTTTTTATTCCTAAAATTTGATTAGATTTGTTAAATCTCAAATGAATTTAAAAGTTTTAATGTATTGAATACATTTTATAAATTAAAAGTGCTTTCTGCCATTAAGAAGGTCAAAGGTAACACTACCATATATAATTTACTACTTTCTATCTGTCACTTCTCATTTCTAATTCCACTTTGTACCTTTTACCTATTATTACTCTTATTTACTTTCGCCAATGTACACCTATTATTACTCTTATTTACTTTCGCCCTTTCTGAACCAACTTTTTGCTTCGTTACTCTTATTTACTTTTGCCACTTTCTGCGCCAACTTTTTGACTCGTTATTTTCATCCGTTCGCTTAGGGTTGCTTTACCCACGAACAAATATTGTTAATAGGATATCATTTACACCAAAGAAGCACCGACAGCGGTTGAACTATGATTAGATAACCAACACGAATGTGCAACAAGAAATACCAGCAAGACGAACACACCTTTTATGCCCAAAAGAACCTCTGAATAGCCTACACGCGAGATGCTTTTACCTCAATCCAGTTAAAAAAAAATGCAGAGAGGCTTTGTGTGGGCACTGATTTCATCTATATACTTAAAATCACGATTTAAACTACAAAAATGTCAATGCTTTTAGACTTTTCCTTATAACATTTGCCTCTTTGAATAAAAAATCTGAATCATCTAACCAGCTCCATAAATTTCTCGTTGCATAAGACACTACTCATACTCATCTTTTTGTGACGTAGAGATGCATTTCCTATTGTCCCATTCCACTAAATACATCTCTTAATCAAAGGGCCACATTTCAAAACAAATTCATTGCAAAATTGTCACTGCTCAATAGTAAATTTATGAATTTTAGGAATAGTAAATATAATACAAAATCGGGTAATTACAGAAGCATATATGGATTACAGAAGCATTCACAAGTCTCTCATTTGCAAAACCCCAAGAAGATTTTCTCAGATGTACAGAAAAACTTCAACATTCTGCCAACGCAAATCTTCCATTATCGCCATTCTCTTGGAAGTCGTAGATCGCAGGAAAGGCAGGGTGTAGGCCATCCATGAGCTCGCCATCGCTCAGACTCCGCCCCTCTGCAATCGTGAGAAGCTTTTTCCCGGAAGGCGACCGTTTCACCACGCATTCCTTCCGTGAAGGAGCGATTTCCATCAACTGCCGTTTGCTCGCTGCTACCATTTTCGGAATCGCCATTACCAAAATCTTTCTGGAGAAAACAATTATGAAATAGAAAACCCCAACCTTAACCAAACCCTAAAGACAAACTTCTTTGCACAGTGCAATACAATGCGATTTAAAGCAATTATAATAGCTGCAGAAAATTGCTTGAAGAGCACTCAAATGAGATTTAAGATTCTAAGATTTCTTGAGTTGTGATTGCCACAATAATACCTTTCTGTGTGCTGTAATGCTCTGCTAAATGAATTTAAAGAGTTGGCGAGTAGCTTTCATTTAACGCGTGAACTGAGGAGATCGCTAAAGGAAACGTTTGTTGCGAGTTCGTTCGCCGAACCTTTCTTGCGTGGACGGCCGAGCCTCTCTTTCGAAGCTTCCAACGATAAATTTGCACTAAAGATCCGATTTCAAATCTCCTAACCTTCAAGAATGGGCACAACGGACTTTATGCTTCATCACCTATCAATATCGATTGTCCATACAATTCAAAGGATCCACGTTGGATGAATTCCCGTGGAAGTTGGTAGCCAACTTAAACATGTTCTTCTCAATTTGCTCAAATAATGGTGTATGGGTCATATACGATACCGTAGAGGTATGTTTCTACTAACTCTTTTATAAAGTATCTCAAACTTTATCATAAATTTTCTAAGATCGTACCATAGGATTAAATTATCAACCACTTTGGAGTAACCTCGTTCATCCTCATTCCCAAAAATAGTAAGTTGCCATTGATGTCAAGGATGTGGTTTTGGAACAAGTATGACTGTAAAAGAATGATTGTGTATGTCTTTGTAAATATGGATAAATGGATGAACTCTAGTTGATGATTGCAAGTATCAAATAGAATTGACATTAACTTGCTATGTGTTGAGCAATGTTGACACTTTCAGTTGTCAACAGTGAGAAAACTAAGATCACCACCTTGGGACCAAAAACCAGCAAGTAGTAAAAGAATCAACCTGCATAAAGTATACAAAAGTTAGTAGTTGGATAAGATTGGAAAGAAGGCTTACAAATTAGCAATACAAACATTTGGACAGAATTTAGAGTGGATCTGACAAAAGTAGAAGAGGAGGAAGAGTTGATGGTTGAGATCAACTCAAAAGTCATCCAACGGTTTAAGGTGATTTCGTTGTGTTAGAATGCACGAAGCTTGACTCAAAAATGTGACCCGAAATATATATATGGAATCCAATTTACTGCTTGTTTGTAGTCCATCGTTGATCAACCCAAAGCCAATCCAATGGTTCTGAGTCATTTCGTTGGGTTAAGTTACTCAGAGGTTAAGGCTTCAGATCGGATGCAAAATGTTTGTGAGAATCGGTTGAGCGCTTCTTGGAGTCCAATCATGGCGATCTAACAGTCGATAATCATTTCACTGGGAACTCATGCTGACGTGGAAAAGTTCCAAAATTAATGCAAAAACGGTTGTGTAATTTTACTATGTCATGTATATGGTTTGGCAGAGGAATAACAGACCTCTAATTAATTTGGTTGTATACTAATGTTAATTAGAAATAAGTTTGATAGTGATGATCGCCAATTTTGGAATGGACATTTGCCAAGGTCGATAGTTTAGCACAAGTGATAAAAACTTAACCATAACTAGCTTCAAATACTGGATTCTGATCAAACAAATAAGGATTTGTCGACAACATGAACAAATGATTTAACATAATCATTATTTTTATCATAGTGTTAAAATTATTTAACTCTGCAATTAGTGTTGGAAAGATTTGATTATTTATGTGTGGAAAGGATTAATACGAAGATAGTCTTGGTTAATAAATGAAACAATACCTTGCTAAATTGAAAATTTACGATTATGTTTTGAAGAGACATTATTTTTGAAAAGATACATTGTTTTGAAAGAAATTTGTTGGTTCAAAGATAAACATGATTATTGAAGAAATATATAATTAAGAGAACCAATCAATTGAAAAGTGTTTCTGCGGTTTTAAAAACGAGGATGAAAACGTGAGACCAGAGAAAAAATGAGAAGAATATAAGCAGTCTATGATTCTTTTAAGTGAAGATCAAAAGGAAAGGACAATGAAAGAATGAGAAGAACACATGATCTTCTGAAGATATGAAAACCAAAATAAGGGTGGTAGGGTGGTGCTATGGCAAGCTACAAGCCTGCAGGGGGTTTGTAACCTCCTCCTAGTGGAAGCTACTAAAACAGGGTGTCGAAGCATCCTTTTAATTTGAGTTGATAAACTAGGAGGTCATAGCCTCTTTCCATTAGTAGATGGTAAATAGGGTGTTGGTGCATCCTTTTAATTGTAGCCGAAGAAAATTAGGGATTGAGTTCTCCATCAAGTTGTAGCTTGTAAACAATTTTGTAAAACTTATTATTGAGAAAGCGTTTTGGTAGTTTTCCCTTTGGGGATTCCACAATAAAAATTTCTATGTACATAATTGTTTATTGCCCATAACATGTTTCTTAATAAATACTTAATGTGTTTTTAATACTAATTGGCTTAATAAATTTAAAAAGGGAAATATTGAGTCAACACCCCCTCAGTATTGATGGATAAACCAAAATTTGTATCAGAGCAATGTTCCTTCAAAACACGCATTTTAAACAATTGGAAGGAAGACACTCTTAAGCACACATGGATGGAAAAGTAACTCTCTTTGTAAATGGAGTTCCAATAATTGATAAAGAAGAATATACATTATGGAGTATAAGAATGAGAATATACTTACAATCATTAGGATATGATGTATGGAATTCGGTAATCTCTAATTACATACCACCAAAGAGAATAAGGAGTACATCTTAGAAAGAGTCCAAGAAAAAAAGTCAATGGAAATGGAGGCCATCCTTAATGGATTACATCAACTTGTCAAAGAAAATATAGGACTATGTATCTCATCTAAGGAGCTCTAGGTCAAATTGAAGAAACTCTACTTAGTGAAAGAGATAGTATAAGCAAGCACTACTATTCTCAAAGATGAAGAAGAGGTATTAGTTAATAAAAGTTGTCTAAATATATATAGAGAAGAGATTACCTCAAAAAATGATTAGGAGGAACTCACCTCTATCATAAAATGCATTAAGAAAATTGAATCGACAACTAAGGCATCAATTATTGGAAAGTGAAAAGAAAAATATATCTCTAGAAGAAGAATCCAAAAATTAGAGGAAATTTCAACTCAAAATGGGCCTCCTAAAAAAATTTAATAAAATAATAGTTAAAATAATAAAATAATATTTATTAATTTTTTAGGAAGAAAAGAAAAAAACTACTTTTTTGTTTGTATTTTCGACATATTTCCCCGTGTTTTTACTCAAGTTTTGATTGGGAGATCTCGTTGTATGCGAAATTAAATTCCACATCCAACGAGTACCCACTCGGCATACTTTTGACGGACCCCGCTACCCCAAAAACAAGAAATACCTGAAAAAACGTGAAAAGGTATTTCTTGTTTTTGGGGTAGCGAGGTCCATCAAAAGTATACCGAGTGGGTACTCGTTGGATGCAGAATTTAATTCTGCATCCAACAAGCTCTCTCGATCGAAACTTGAGTTAAAAAATGGGGAGATATGTCGAAAATACAAACAAAAAAGTAGCTTTTTTTTATGATACCTATCCCCAATTTATATTAAAAAAGTGTTTAAGACCTATATGGTATTTCAAATTTAAATAAATTTCATTGGCTAACACATGATGACATGGAATTTGAATTAGAGTTAAAAGGCCCATTTTGAGTTGAAATTTCCTCTAATGACCTTCTTAGAAAAGTTGCACAATTCAAGACAAGTGATTGTTAGCATGAAATAGGTCGAGAGATTAAAACAAGAAGTTGATGAACTCAAGGGAGAAGTAGCGAGGATAAAATTTCAATAAACAATTAATGAGAATTTCAAGTAAAGTACTGAAGCACCTAATAAATTCCTCTGCTTGCAAATATTTCCCAGGAATAAAACAAGCCTTGGACATGGTAAAAAACGTTTCATTAAAGGATCAAGCTCCATCATTCAAGGTGATGTTGAAAATGTTAAATGTTGGTATGATGCTCCCAAAGATACACCCATGCAACAGAAGAATTACAAGAAGGCTAATCCCAATCATCATAATTATTCCCATTTTCTTAAGATCAAAAACTTTTGAAGATATGCCAATGAAAGATCCATTACAAGCAAAATGACCAAAGATTCTCTTAATATATAAAAAGAGGATTCTATGGATGTTGTTATTGGTGTCATAGATTTCGTCACAAGGCTGCTGATTGTAGAACCAAGGGGAAATAACACGGTTAGGAAAGGAATGAAGACACAAATATTTCAAATGGTGGAAGAATTACTAAATGTATTAGATGTCACAATGTTGGGAACTTTGTAAATCACTTCAAAAAAATACATGTACAGATTATCTAAGGAAACATAGGTAGAGGTATGGAAAGATGTGGAGAAAGAATTCATATCTAAAATCCAAAGATTCAAAAGTAAAAAAGTCTCCAAGCATCAATGATGACTCCAAAGATGATTGTGGAATTGAAGAAGGATTCCTTAAAACATGACAATTCTAAGGTATCTCACGACCTAAAGAGAACCCTAAATTTAGCATTAGAAGGGATCATATGCTCAGGGGGATCTAGAGTCAGAAAAATTAAATTAGTAACAATTAATATCACAAGTTGAATGTGATTGGTATCATAATAAGAATAAAGGAATTGAGTAGTCTAAATATTGTCTTCCTTGGAGACAAGAAGTTGATTATGAGTGACAGATTGAAGAGTCAGAAAAGTACTTACCTAGGGACCAATATATGTGACAAGTGAAGTACCAAAGAACACTTAATTGTTGAAGTATAATAAAGTTAGAAGAAGAATTGTGATGATAAGAAGACAAGTGATGATCATGGTAAGTGTCAAGACTGGCTTATTGTTGACAAAAAGAAGAGTGTATGACCTTTAATTAACATGAAGGTATTTGTTGGAAATTGTTGAAATGAGTACACAAAAAATGTGTTCTGCAAGGATACAACACTCACATGATATCAATTGGTATGATTTGGTTTCAGAGAAGTAACTACATGCAAGGAATATGCAAATAGATAACCTCTAACACTAAGAAGTCTTGGTGAACTATTTTTGAATATGAATGTGGGGTTAAGCATATCTGAAAGCAATGGTAAGTGGATGGCCTTAGTAACCCTAGAGGAGAGTATAGTATAAATGAAACTATTCCATATCACGTTGATACTTAACCTCTGTCAAAAAGGGGAGTAAGGACATAAGGTTAAGACATTGTTTTCATGGCATTAAAGACTCCTTAAAGAAACACAAGTTGCATGATGCATCTTTAATCAAAATATGTAGAGAAAAACAGACCTAGTATTCTTCTTATGTTGAACTACACATTATATCGCAAAAAATGAAGATTAGACTTGATGTGACACTCGTGTGATCGAAGCTAACAACATGATGACATATTCATGGCTACAAAGGGATGTGAATTAAGATTTGGTTTATGAAGGAGTCTTAAGGATATATTTATGCAACACTAAAAAATAATTGAAAAGTTGTATGGATAGAGAGAATTGTGATATACCTAAGACAAAAAATCAAGGTTGAATCACCATTGATGAAGGTATTGAAGAATATATGTGGAAGAAAACTAAAGGTTGGATGAAAGAAATCAAAGACAGACTGATTGGACAAATATCATAGTCATGGAGCATCTGCTAAAACTGGTTGAATTTCCCAATGAACTAATGGCTTGCAATGCCTGGGTAACACATTCCAAATGGGTTTTGATGGTACAAAAGTTGCTTTGCATCATGCAGAAGTTCATTAATTGGATGAATCAATAAACAAGGTCATTATAGAGTTTACATGATAGAGATAAGGTAATCAATATACCGAGACTATCATGACAGCCTATGAAGACACAAAAACATAGTTTGAACAATACTCATTACTCCTGGAATAGACACTAAATATATTTTTTGAGCGTATAAAGAATTTCACAAACCTTGAGTCTCAACCTCTGTCACAATTTGAGATTCTAAAGATGAAGTCAAGACTCTTGAAGCCCCTTTGAAATGATAAAAAATATGGTAGGAGAATGAAATCATAAAGATGCAACCCATAGGTTGTCCGAATCATGAAAAGACACCGAACATTATGGATAGTGTTGGAAAAAGACTAAAGATTGTCATTAAAGTCTCCATCCACCAAATATGTCATCCAAAGATCCTCATAACAACCTTTATGTACATACATAAAAAATGTCCAATGAGTGACACAATGACATTGTGAGACTCTTGGTAAGTTGATGTGTAAATAAATGCATATACGTCCAACACTACTCACACACTGAAATATCTCTTTGGAAATCCTTGGCTTGAAGTAACTAAGAGAGACTCATTAATGGAGTAGAAGGAAACACTATGATAGGAATGTGATAGGGGGGATCTATGGAACTGAACTTGTCTCACAAGTATCATCAAGTTTTCTCATTCAATAAAGAAAGACTCGATCAATACAAAAGGATAAATAAGGATGTTAACTAGACTATCATTCATAACAAAGTGGTTAGTACCGAGTCTCGTTAACAGGAATAAGAGAAGCAAAAGCAGTAAAATCCACACCCTTTTCCATCGATGATAGGGGGAGCTATCAAAAAGAGAAGACAAGAAACTCTCTATCATCAATGTCAAGATTAAATTCCATTTAACAATATATCAAATATCATTCAAACGGTATCAATGTGTTATTATTTCTTGCAAAGACAGAAATCAGCTTTTAAAAAAACTCGAGCAGAAAAGGTTACCCTTTCTAATTGGTGCCAAAAACACATATTTCATTAAATTTGGAAATATTCTATTACAAGGACTTCATCCACATTGACTTTTTTTGGAAATCTCTAAATACGTATTCTATTAAATCTAG
>LPNX011159365.1:6477-187890 GCA_001517045.1 Pseudotsuga menziesii | reverse complement strand
ACCAACATCCAAGGCCAAACTATTTTACCAGAACTGGATAATGAAGGATCCATCTTTTTGGAGCCGGAGGCTGTCCTCAATCAGCGCACTCGTCAGCTTTGCTCTCGCTCTATTACAGAGGTCTTAATTCAATGGCACGGAATGCAGCTGGAGGATGCTACGTGGGAACCACTCCTTCAGATTCAGCGACATTTTCCACATCTAAAGCTTTGAGGACAAAGCTTTTTCTAAGGGGGAGGGGATGTTAGGAACCCATGTCAATCCTTCTCTTTACTATGTTAGTATATTGTTGTTGGACGCATATGCTTTGTAAGTCGTCCCATAGTAATTGTTGATCCATAGTTTGTGTTATTGTTGTGAGGCGCATATGCTTTGTAAGCCCCCTGTAGTATTTGTTGATCCATAGTTTACATTGGCCCATGGTTTTGACCCATAGTATTAGCGCCCATAGTTTATATTGGCCCATGGTTTTGACCCATGGTATTGGCGCCTATTTTTAGTATATAAGTGTGTGTTGAGGCCAAGGAAGGCATCATGAAGTTATTTTGTATTGAGCTTGCTCAAAGGAGGTTGCCCACTCGAAGTGGCTTGCGATTAATATAAAAGTGATTCTGAGTTCTGCTGCTATATCGTGTGTTTTGATTACTTGTTTGCTGCAGGTTCCTCACAGGGATGGACTTATAATGTATTTCGGCCATCGTATGACCCCTCTGACCTTACACATTAGGGGGCATTTGTTATAGTTGATTTTACCACTCCAGGTGAATCGCACTTGTATAGCCTACCCCTGTCCCTCTGCAAACTCCTTAGACCCCTTGGACCATTTTTTGTTCTTTGATGTTTCATTGACGATCCCTAAAAACATGTGAAAATTAATACACGCGACTTTTAAACCCCTAATCACGTATATACGCGGGTTTGACCCCTAAAACCACGTACATCGGGATGTGTGCATAATCCAAATCTTTTTGGAGTTTTCCTTGACATGGATCCGACTCACTTGACTCCTGGCCTTCCATATGCCTTGAGATCGCTTAGATTCGACCTTTCATTACCCCTTTGAAAAGCTATATAAGGAACTCTTTGGTACATTGAAGGCATATGAGAGAATTGAGAGCAAAGAAACTATAGTCCATTGTTGCCGGAACTTGTGCTTGAGTCTGCATCTCTTTGTCCCTTGGAGCACTTTTGTGTTCTTCCCAAGCTTTCCTTTTGCTTGTGAGCTTGCTATCGAGAGATGGAGGATTGAGGTGGTGGAGGCTCAAGTGGGGGATTTAGTTTCTCCAATTCGCAAACGTGCCGACATAGGTTGTATCCATTGTAATCTCTGATTTTATATTAATAGAAATATCTTTTCCTGTCCAATAATGTATGTTTGAATGAATATTTTATCCATGGATGATTTCAAATGCTTATACACTGTTGATTATATATGCTAGAATAGATCTAACACCAATATATATAGTATGCTTGTCTTGTTTACTTGTTGTTGAGGAAGTGATTTATCAGTTCAAGCTGAAGTTGAAAAGCTCAATGAGGATCTACTTCAACCGTCCGGAATAAGGTACGAGGTCTGATCCTTTAGTGCTGGATATTTAATTTCTATTGGATATTGGAAAAGATTGATTTCTGGAGTCAAGGTGTCTGTTGTGGTACCCCATGCCATAGGAATTTCTCTCCGTAACAGGGCCCTTTTTTTTATTTTTTTTACACTTAGACATACCAATAAATTTATAACTCTACAACAACTTAGAAAACTTGAGCATAAGTCTATACAAAAAATTGCAGTAATTACCACCTTAAACTCTATGTAGACGACCTGCACAAACATAAAAAACAGCGGTTAGATTTGTTATTATTAATATTTTAAATTGTTAAAATAACCTACAACTTAGCTACACTAAATAAAAATATATGCAAAAAAAAAAATATAAATAAATAAATTACCAGAGGTAAATTTATGTTAGTTAAAAAAAAATTAAAAAAAAGTGAATAATTATAGTTTTATATCTCTAAATAATAATAATAAAAAACCTAATGACAATAAAGAAAACGAAATCTTTCGAATGAGATTAGTTATTGAAATAAATAAAGTAATTGTGCACAAAGAACTAGAGTATTTATGTGCACATAAAAGACGAGAGTTACCACAAATTTAAACCTTATAGTACTTAGGGAATTGTAGGCTTTCCATGGAAGTGTAAGGTTACAAGGAAATATTTCTACAAAATATTTACTATAGTGAGCATTTAAAGTTAATTGTATTTACCGATTATATATATACACGTTTATGTTTATGTTTAGAGAAACAAAAAAAATTATATAGTTATATACACAAGAAATTAGTAAATAAAAGAATGAGAAAAAATATATATAAATAAATAAATATTAAGCATTTGGATATTTATATCCCCGAGATGTAGAACAGTTGGTGGTGGGGTATGGTTAAAACGCCTCCTAAGTTGGAAGGTCGCCGGTTGATTTTGACGGCTTAGATGCCCCTGGTTGGTGGCTACTCAATCAATGTCAACCCTGCTAGTCAAGAAGGTTCCACCACTTTGCCAAAAAAAAAAAAAATGGATATTTATTTTATCTTATTTTCTCCATATAATAGAGCAAGTGCTCTACCATATAAGTTACATTCCCTTCATTTTCTCTCTTTAAAGTTAATGCAGTAGCGGTCTTATTATTTTCATGAAAGATTGCAGTGCGTAGTTATAATCGTTACAGCCAGTCGTAGATTGTAGCATGGCTCGCTAGCTTGTTGACAAAAAAAATTTAATTAAACCAAAAGTAAAAAGTAATAAAATAAATAATAATAATATACGCCTAGCACTCCCTTAAAACGGACTGGTTAAATTCCAAACCTATCTATCAACTAAAAATAGGAGGTTGTGCAAGCATTTATGCCTGGGATTTTCTCCATGGAAGGCGCCCAGCAGCTTTGTAGAGTTTTAGGGTTATAAAATAATTTATTTAATTCATACAATTCATTTTTAGGTTGTAAGTCATTTTCTTTTTTAAAGTTGGTTTCTAAAACACTGTTCATTTCGTCGTCGGTCCCTCCGATAAGTTAATGACACGTAATCCAGCGTGTTGATACTTGAGCCGTGGTCTTTCCATAGCATTTGATGACCATGAAGAGTTTTCCTTCAAGGAAGACTTGGGTTTGAATCCCAATAACAAATTTTGCAAAACCTTCCTTTTTTTAATAAAGGTGATAAAGAAGAAACATGCTTTCAGATAAAATACCAAAATCATGCAAAGTTTCTCAAAAGGTTATATGTTTTATTTTTTTAAATAAAAAAACCTTCCATTGCTCTAAACCAAAGACTTGAATAAATAAACTTTAAAAATTATTTTTAAATTATATAAAAATATTTATATATTTTTAAAACATTTGGCTTTGGATAAAAGAGTAAGGTAATTTGGTTTAAAATTTCAAGGAGATGGTAGGGTAGATTGACACATTAAAATAACAAGGTTGGGTTTTGGTAACAATATTAGTGGAGGTAGAACTTTTCACAATGAGAATACCATCAAAATACCATTGAGACAATCTAAATGATAAAATCAATGTAACCACAATAGCCTTTAATGCAAAAAATCTTTTAAGTGATAAGAACCTGGACTTTGACCAACGAAACTTTAAATGTCAAAAGGTGAGGACCAACCACAAGATTTAAGGATTTCATCTAAATAGAGTCAACCAAGTAGACTGGGATACACATGGCCTTGGTAAAAATGCTAATGAGCTTTCTGGCAAGGAAAATTGGAGTCCCTCTTTACATGCACGCTGCAGGAATCTAAGAGTTTTGATGGGGAAGATTCTGGTACCAACATCTGGCTCTAGCTGGGGATGGAGTTTCCCCTACAAGGCTCCAAGAACTTGCAGACCCTATTCCTTCTACATAAAACTCTCTGACATATGCAACCTTTCATAGAACTCTGCTTATCATTCACAGCAAACCATGGCTCCCATACAATTGAAAATAAGGAGCACCAATATTCCATTGGGCTGGAGTCTTATTCAAGCTGAAAAAGAGAACTGTTGAAAACAACTGCATACTGGAAACTAGTTCATGCACTGCAAACTAAAACAACTTAAACCCAGGTACTAATATAATCAGTTGAACTTTGCTTGATCAAGTGTAATCCCATTTCCAATGAAACCAAGAAACCATTTGATTGTCATGCATGCCATTATTTGAGAAGACCCACAAACGATGTAATAAATGCAATAGACGGTCTATAAGCAATTGATACTTACAACTGGAAAAAGGAAGCATGCCAAAAGATGGAGCATTGAAAACCCTTGAAAAATACAACTCCATCCAAACAACAACGGGATCATGAAACTCATGAAAAATTATTCCTCCATGCTGTTAAAAAAGAATAAGCTGCCTTTCTTCACTGTTAATTTCTTGAATTGTTGATCAATGACATTACTTTGAAGTTCAATAATCTTTTTAAGTTGTTGTTCTTGGTCTTTAACATCATTATCTCCATAGTGATCCAACAAAGGAAAACCATTAAGGGATATAACTTGAGTGGCCTGCTCATTTTTTTTTCAATGATGGGCTCATTGGATGATCCTACAGCAAAAATCTGTTGAAAAGACACTTTCTCTTCCTCATAAACAATGAATGGAGTTTGTTCAACTTCAAATATATCATAAACAGACTGATTTAAAAAGATGTTAGCATGATCGTCTTTATTTTTTTTGTTTATCTTTTTCAGTTCCAAGGTCTTCTTGAAAAGAAAAGTTTGAAATATTTTCTTCAAAAACGAACTCTTCTTTAATTTGTTTTTCGACAATATATTTACAAAGTTCATTGCAAGAATAACACTCCACTAATTGTTGAATACATAATTAAAACCATTCACAACAATCTTCCAGAAGTAGTTCATGTGAAAAATAACTTTTGCAACGTTTATTGAGTACGACATGGAAATCTCTTAAGGAAAATATGTTGGAAGCAAGAAGAGGAAAATACCATTCTTGCGCATCTCCTTCAAGTGAATACATGGACATTTTCATCAGTACATCTTCATGATGAATTCCCAGTTGATACACAACTTCATGGAATTTCAACAAATGTGTTGTTGGATTGTCATATTTTTTCTCTCTTGAATCGTGGAAGGAAATATCCCCTCTATCCATGATAGGTATTGCATTTGGAAATCCTAGAACATCTGAGAAATTAAGTGGAGCAAACCTTTGATCCAAAATGACATCCATTCGATCATTTGACATCTTGAAAATGTGAAGTTGCCACTAGATTATTTGGAGTCGCCTGATGAACATATCTGCAGTCAAACAAGTGTAAACTTCCTGTTCACTGTCAAGAATAGGATCTACTTAATATCAAAACCTCGAGGATTATGGCTACATTCCTTCGTCCCATGACAACGACACCAGAAGATGTTTGTACTAAAAGATGCTCTCCTACTGCTACAAGAGCATGGCTAGCACATCTTGATTTTGAATGATGGAATTTGGTTTAGTAGGTGGTTCATCAATACTGAATGAGAGATGTAGCTAGAAACAAACAAACTATAGATCAATGATACACCATTGGGCATGGATTCATCTACAATTTCTTATGGATCGCGGGCAATTAAACGCAATGCCAAACAAGATTAATTTAAGAAATGACAAACAAAAGAAATGAACTATAGATGAAAAATGTAAGCTTTCACCTACTGATCTAACCTGCGTATCCATCAAACAGAACATTCATAAAATAGAAACATTTTCCAAAAGATGAATCAATTTTTTTTAACAATCTTATGACAAACAACAAGGTAGACTAAAACTTTAATGTCTAAGAATTATGAGATGCATAAGCTTTATTTAGATACAAAGAATGATATAAAAGACAAATAGAGTACAAACTGACATTTGAATCCTCAAGAATATGTGATGATAACAAATTGTAGAAAACAAGGCCCTTCCTACTAACAAATGGAGTCATACAACCCTTTCTTCCTTTAACAGCTCTCTCCCAAGCCTCTAGATTGAAAACCCCCCTCTATTACATTACATATCACAAATTTATACAAAAATACAACATTCGTGTTGTTTATAGCCTCCAAGAATTTAATTGTATTGATAGGATAAAATAGAAAAAATATTTGACTTATTACCATAAAATTTGGAATTGTTCATAGATGATGAATACTATGCTACCTGTGCATTCATTTTCTTCCTAGTCCTTTTATCCATTGTTAATTTAGTGACTATTGAGTTTGGATACCCTATTTTCATGGATTACTTGATAAAACTTGGGATTTAATCCTATGCTACATAATCTTTAAATGCTATGGAAATGCCACTTGTTCACTTCAAATATGGAACAATCCTTCATGTCCCCTTGAAGGCAATGGGTAGATCCCAATAAATATGGAATTGATTCCAATTTATCACAAAAGTTAACTTTGAGACTTATCTTAGAAGGTGACTATTTCAAAAATTCTCAAAAGTTTTCCAACTTTCACAAATTTTATACAGTGAAGGAATTTCCACAACAATGCTCCTACCGCTTGGCATTTGACACTTGTATGCTCGGTGTTTTTATTCTATTGGCAATGATAGTCGACACCTGCAAGTTTATTTTGATGATATATGGCATTTGATAAGTGTGTAGAACCAAAACGACAATGATGGACCCAAAACTCTAACAATTTGACGCTATGAAATGAGCTCGGCTAAAGTTTCAACATATGCATTGATTGTTAGATGCATTTACTTTGCGTTGTGGAAGTAATCCCACATTGAAAAGATATAACAGTTTATTGATATTTACGCCGTAAGGCGTTTTCTTTTTTGAAGTTTGTTTCTAAAACACTGCTCATTCGTCATCGGTCCCTCCAATAAGTTAATGACACGTCTCCCTTTGACAAGTAGATTAATGCCACATGCTTTACTGCTTATCCGTTGATTGGGTTGCCACATGTCCATCGATTGAGTTTCTGTCCGATTCTTGATTTTTGTAGAAAAACTTGGCAGCAATTTCTGGAAACCCTCATTTTACTCCCTCTGATACCACCGAAATAGCAAGCTTTCTTTTCGGCGAATGTATAAATCCATTTTTTCTCTGCAAATTCTATTTGCAGTGTGGAGAGAGCAATCACAACCTATCGAGTATTGTGGATGGGGATGACTATCTGGCAATGTGAATCTGTCAACCTGGAAATGAGGATCAGTAATTTGAAAAAATGCCTCAAAGTCTGATATAATCTTCTAGATGCTCTGCAAACTGTTTCTTTTCTACTTTTAAGTTTTAACAAATGAAGGATTTCATTTTTAACTAAAATTTGTCCACCTATTACTTAGAAAACTGTAGCTTTGAATATTTGAACCCATTAAATCTATTTGATATACAAATATGTGAATAAATTTGTTAATAAATTTGAGATTGATGTAGATGCACTAGATGCTCTGACACCTGTTTATTTGAATACTCCTTCCACCTTGATCATCCATTGCACATTCATTACATGATGGTTTTGATATTTCCCAATGATCTCCATCGTCTACTTCTTTCAACCAGTCGAATGAGGCTCTCAAAATGTCGAGTCCCAACCAGAGCAAGCTTTTTGAGCTCATACTACATAAAATAACCACTAGCATCTTATACTGATTTTTCCAATTTGGCCACTAGCATCTTATACTGTGATGAATGAAATGTTTGCAAAGTAACAAGTTAAGTAACTCCTGTTAGGCAAATTCCTTGGCTCAACACAACACACAAAAACAAAATGATGCCTTCCACTTGAAATTGTCATCAAGCATTCTTGCACCATCGATTTTACACCATCAATTCCAGGATGAAAAGCAATTAGGTATAATGCATCATGTTTTCTGTCCAAGAGCTAATCGCGTTATAACTACTTATTAATAAAATCATTTTTTCTATTCATTAAAATTGTAAACCTCTTCACTCTTTAAACCTCTTAAAAATAAGGCCGTGTAACTTTTAATTTACATTAAGCAATTAAAACCCAAAATTATGTCTCATGGAGTGCTCTACACCTCAATAAAATGGGGTGCCACTTAACTCACATTACACTTGCACGATTAATAAAAAATGAACATTTGAAAAAATAAAAAATAAATATTGTGTTGATGTCACTCAACATATATTACAATAAAATAATTAAGAAGTGAAATTATGAAAAAATTAAAAAATAAACTTACATGTGTATATAATAATTTAATTTAAATTAAAAAATAAATATTGATATATCAAATTATGGAAGGATTTGTGTTTTTTTAATTTAGTAAAAACAAAATAATTAGAGTTTAAATCTGAATTTAAAATAAATTTATATTTAGAAGAAAATTTTATCGTCAACCCTTAGCATTTCAATGACTTAAGCATAGATGCCATTAAGCATAGATCAATTTTAAGTCAATCTAAATGTATGAAGCATTAAACATTTAAATATAGACAGATATCAAATTTATTGTGTCTTAATATTTTTCTTAAACTTTTTATAGATAAAAAATTAATATTTAATAAATAACAATTTAAGATGAATATATACTATAAATAACATTTCATAATTAAAATTTATAATCAAATTTAATCTATATACATATTTAACAAATAAAAATTTAAAATAAAACTAAATTTGATTTGATCATGTCTATATTTATTTAATTTTCTTTAAAAAAAACATGAAAACATGGGCCTTTCACACCCAAGCCTAATGANTATATATATATATATATATATATATATATATATATTACTAGGATAATGAACAAGTGAGGACAAGGTTGGTAATCAAGTGAGGTTCATGATTTATTTATTAAATGATTGATTACAGTATAATGTATAGATTTTTTTCTTTTATTAAATGATTGAGTCTAGGAGGGAAAGCTTTGCTTCCATCAAACAGAATTTTGATAAAGTATATAATCTTGAGTGGAATACTAGTGCTTCTAAGAATGATTGCACTACAGCTGTCAGATTCAAATGGATGCTTAATCAAGTAAATTGATTTGTTGGTATAAGCAATTTTTGATAAATTCAAGTTACATTATTGTGCATGCTGTCAACTTCTAGCTAAACAGGCATACAATTCAATATTCACAGGTTCTTGTTATTTCTTATCTACACCTTGTAGCATTATACTAACCCATTTTATGATTTCCCCTACTATCTGATGTTGCGTTTGAGTAGAATCCAGAAAAAGAGATATATTCTTGAGTAGCTCAATATCTTTTATCAAAGGGGTAGATCTGATCTATGTACACCAATCCTTCTTTAGTCATCATTTGTGGAGGTTATAAACGCATTGTTATCTCATTCAAACTGAGTTATAACCACACAATACTTGGGACTGTTTTGTGAGTATACTTGCAAGGTTTGCGAGTCTTATTACTGTTGTTATAATGTGTGGTATCTCTACTCTTCAGCCTCACTGATATACAGTTGAAAAAATTACTTGATGAATTCAAGGTCATAACTTTTAACTGGATGGTATACTAATCTTTGGAATGATAAATAGAAAATTAAGGATTGAATGTTAATATTTTATTTTCATATCTTTGTCATAAGTACTTGTTACCTAGCTTCCCAAATGGAGGATTTGGTGTAGTAGGAGTGGGATCCAACACATCGAGGACATGTGGATACTGTGTTACCAATGGTGGTATCTTGCTTCCTCAAATAAAATCGCCTTGGTAGAAATAGCAATTTTCATCCACTGCCATTTTTATTTCCACCATAGGAGAAGCAAAGCAAAGCAAAGCATCTGCACCCTGTAATTTAAAAAAAACGGTTTTGGCAATCGATTTCGTTATAATTACAACAACAAAATAGATAGCTCCACCTCCAAGAAAATAAATTTATGTATGTAGTGGAGAGCGTGAAATTGAGAGGAGATAAAAGATTACTAGTAGACAATTGCTTTTGAGTCATGTTTGTAGGCTGCTTATACATGGCTTTTCCTGGGCCTGCTAAACTTCCTTTTTTCCCTATTTGTGACTGGCCAATGATTGGGTTTTTCCTCTAGGCTTGGGCCCTAACCTATGTGATCCCTCCAAGGGTTGATACATGGATTTTTCGACCTCCTTTTGCTGGCCTTGGGTTGAGGCCATGCCCTCCTTTAGCTGCCCATACAGAGTTGTTACCTCTTCACGGTTGCCATACTTGAAACGTGGCCTTCTTGGCCTGTTTGAATTTGATTTTTAACTTTTTGAGCTAGGTCATGCCATGCCCCATCTTTTGAGGGCATACACAACCACTCTCAATTACTCGATTACAAATACTATGATAATTCAAGTTAAACCATATACTTCCTGAGGAAAGGGTTTTAATGAAACCGACATTTGGAAATCAAGGTCAAATACTTAGAGAAAATTGGCTTCACTGGTCAAAAATTGCTCAAAGTCTTCAATATAAGCCCTATATTTTTCATTAAGTATTAACCGTACTTCAAAACCGAGGGTTTGATTTTTACAGTTCGTGTTTGATCCCACAAGCTGTCGTGGTTGCGAACCTAGATCTGATTAAAAATTCCCCAAAATTATGTTTCCAACTACTAGCTTGGGGCTTGTTAAGGATGTTCGAGGGACCACCCATTAAGAAATGGTCCAAGGAATTTGCTTGCTCTTTTCTTTGGTCGATTATGCTGACCCGGTACACTGTTAAGCTGAAATTGAAAATTTTGAGAGAATTAGGTTTTACAGAGGATGACGTTAGGATTCTTGTTAAGAGGTGGCCTGAGTTTCTGTGGTCATCCAAGGATAAAATTATGCATAATCTCAAATTTCTTGTTTAGGAATAGAATCTTTCTCATAATTTTGAGTCATCCAATGGTTGAGTTATGGCATGGAGAAGAGACTGAAACCAATGCTCAATGCTCTCAAGGCCTCGATGATGATGAGAAAGTCTTCCAAGAAAATATGAAAGTTACCCTTGAATGCACTATATGTCCATGTTAGATGGGGATTTTCATTGCAAATTGGTGAGCAGGCTGCCAGTGGAAACAGAGGAGAACTAGGAGGAAAACCCATTGCAAGGGAGTTCAATTGGAGAGATACTCAGAGGTTTCAAACTTGTCGTAGTTAACAATTATTCTGTGCACTAAAGATGGTATTCAAAACTTCCTTAATCTAGATATAGAGACTGCAATTCCTTGTGGATCAAGAGAAACCACATGGTGTTTTGTACGAAGGTGAGGACAATGAAGAATGACACCATTTTTTCTTGGACGAATGTTTTCCCTCAGCTCTGCTCTGGTTGCTTGTTTGTGGGTATTCCAAAATCATTTTCAAATGTTGCCTTCAATTATTTTTTTGGATTATATGTATTGGTGTGGATGAAATTTTGTGGATTGGTGTGAATGAGATTTTATGCATTGTATGTATTAATGTGGATGAAAAATACCTTGCAAATAGAATGTATAGTGTTAGAATGTTGCAATTTAAATTTTGTTTCATATACGTAAATGAGTTGGTTTGCTCTAGTTGTCTATTTACAGGTATTCCAAAAGCAATTTCACTTGTTGCCTTCAATTGCTTTTGTGGATTGTTTGTATTGGTGTGGACGATATTTTGTGGATTGGTGTGAATGAGATTTTATGCATTGTATATATTGGTGTGTATGAAAAATACCTTGCAGATATAATGAATAGTGTTAGAATGTTGTAATTTAAATTTTGTTTCAAGTATGTAAATGTAATTGGAATATTTAATGAAGCACTTTGACAATTAATAAATTATCATTAGCGTATTCCATGGTCTTTCATTATGTGCACATATTTTACATGCTCAAAATAATGAACCTATGTGGAGAAAGATATAAACAATTTGATTCAATAGCATGCATCTATTCTACCTTTTGGAAAACCGATATTCAAATATCAGTAGTTTGCATGAAGTTTGTTGATCAACTTATTAGTGGACATCAAATTTGTAAAATAGAGGCATGTTTTTTCCTTGCTCTTTCCCAACAACTGGCCTAGATTTCTTATTCTATTTTCTCATTGGTAGAACGTTGTGATTACACAATTAAGTTCTGGTTTGAGTCGGAATTGTTGGGAAAAAATTCTTTAAAAGGTAAAAATAAAATGGCTAAAGACTTAACATTTGGTTGGTTTCACAAATGGTGAGTGGAACTCTTCACGGTGGAAGGACAAGAGCCAATTGTACACAATTTATTTGCAACATGAACATTAAAGCATAATAGGCCAGAGCCAAGGAAGGCGGTGTAGGGTTGGAATATGAAAACTATATTAACCTTCCCATTTGATAGTTTGGACAAATTTCTATACATGTCTGCAGATTTTATGGTTGTATTTGACAACCAAAATGCTCCATGATAGCCAAAATGCAGATTTCTTAAATGTATATAGTTCTACATATTTTATGGTTGTATTTGACATCCAAAATGCTCCATGACAAACATTTTGACTGTCAAATTCCATCCTTAGAGGGCAGAGTGGCACAATATGGAGTAGAAAAACCAAAGTTGGACAACGTAAATGCTTATGAGATTTAATCATTACATATGGATGGAGTTTATTCAATTTAGAAGGTGCATGTTTGAGTAATTTTTTAGCAGAAACCCGCCACGAAAAAAAGAAGAATGGATAAATCGATTCAGGTTTAACACACTAAGTTTTTCTCCCAATTGTGCAATGTACACCCTTGATCATCGTCGTCCATTCTGACATGCTTCAACACCTACAAAATTCAGCTAAAGAGGCCATATAACAGTGTTGAAGCCACAGATTGACCGTTATAAAGGGGTAAGGTAATTATTTCCATTCTACTCCATGCATTTATTATGAGGTTTTCAAGGAAGCTATCAACATTGAATAGTCAAGGGTTTTTTTAGAGAGGGAAAGACTTCCATTTAGTATCATTCTCGCTTATGTATGAAATCTATAAATAAATAAATTTATTCGTTGTTCTAGATCATGATAAAGCAGTAAACTAAGTCTTGTATGTAATATTGTTATGCCCTTCAGCTAACACAGATGCTCCCATGGAATACGAGAGAGAATAAGAGATTACGTGATCAATTGCTAAACAGTTTCCCTATATTTTTTTGCTAAAAGTCTATAAATATTTTGATTGATGATAGCCAAAAGGAAAGAAACATGTATAGAAATATATATATATATATATATATATATAACGTGGTCATATCCCTATTACATTTTGTCTTTAAAAACAGATCCTGACAGATAATGCCTTCGAGACACCATATTTGCCATCTTGCATAATACATAATACACCTCTTAGTACAATATAAACCATTAAAAACGAAAAGACAAGGAATTTATCTCTTGTTCCTCCATCAACTTGGTCACAGCAAAAGTACCAGTCTCTAGAGAGAGAGCCTCCTTCGAAATCTCATATGCTTTATGATTAAGATCTCGAAGAATGTCAGTAAAGCTAGCACATTGAAAAGAATCCAAGGTCCTCTTAATTACCTGCATAAGGTGACTGAGACTAGAGTTTTTGATAGTGATCTTGTCATTAATCCATTCAATGGTAGTCTTTGAGTCTCCTAGAACCTGGTTCCTCGATATACCCTGGGTATGTGGTTATGCCAGAATCCGTCGATCTTCGTCATCCAGGAACCCAATGAACTCTTCTCAACTCCTTGGATTTCGTGCTAAAGGAATATAGTTTATAGAACGTCGCCAAGGGAACTCAAAGCTCAAGACAAATATTGCTAAGAAGATGGAAAATCTCAAATAGAAGATCATTCACATTATTTTAAGCAGCAAGGCAGATGAATTGAAGTCTAATTCCTGCTAGTCCGTGGACTTTAGAGGACATCACATATGCATTTCCAACTATGAGAATCCAGAATCTAGCTACCGTGTATGGAAATGAAATGACCACATCATGCTCTACAATGAAGAAAAGGGCTTATGCCTCGAGTACATCTATGACAATTATTTCCAGCGCCTTTAGCCAATATCTGATATTGTCAATGACAAGAAGAATGCCGAGAATTTGGTTTTGCAGGACATGATGGAGAAGGTTGATGAGTTCAATGCAAAGATCTTGTGCAGAAACATTAATATGGACTCCAAGTATTGAATTGGAATATGTATTCTTGTAGTAGATGTCTCCAAGAATGAATTGGAATCTGTTGTGGGGCCAGCCTACTAGGGTTTATTTTTGGTCGAATTATTATGGTGAATTGGAAGATGCTTTAGATTGGTATTTATAAATACTCAAGATTTTGAATATTCATTTGTTGTATCTTGAAAAAAAACCACTATCGTGGACGTTTTCTAGACTTCTTAAGCTTGTGTCCTGCGTTAGAACTTATTTGATTATAGATATTAAGATTAATGGCATTTTTTTTCAAATAAACCTAATCTATGATGATTTGAATTCTTGATTTCGTGGTTGTAACTTCATAGAAGACAAGTTGCATGGTCACTTTACTTGGGTTCATTCAGGGTATAGGGTTCATAGGTTGAAAAATAATGGATAAAGCAATATACTATTATGTGCATTTGGGTCAATAAGTGTCTCCAAAAGTTATTTTTTTATTTTGTTTTCCACTAGTCAATGTTAAAGTGAATTATGAAGAGATGTGGTATCAAGTAGCATGAAGATTGAAAGTTGCTCACTGGAAAGATCACTAAAATTAGCATGACAAAGATCCATTTTTTTCACAGTGGGAAACCATTGGGAATTCCATGGACTCCCTTGAACATCTCCTCATGACCGATCTGCTCAGATCTCTGGAGCAGACAGGTGATGGGGAAATTACCTCCCGTGCGTCATCTATGTTATTGATGTTAAGATTAATGGCACTATGGATATCGATTAAGAAATCCAATGACCGGGACAACAAGGATGCTACTGCAAAGTGATGCCTACAATGGTTGGACTTGCAACCCGCTCAATCGGTGGTGTACGTGAGCTTTGGTAGTAGATCGACCATGTTTGACTCTTAGATCACGAACTTTCCACCGGGTTAGAGGGTAGTGGGAAATTATTTCTTTGGGAACTGAGGAATTATGTGGTAGTTAGTGAGGGATTTGATCCCTCGATGGTTCCCTGACAAAGTGCAATCGATGTCATTTTTAGATAAAAACCTATTAGTCGATCAGGAGGGGGTTTGGAAAGTTTAGGGGTGGTCTTTATCACATGGAAATCTTCTCAACAATATGCCTTTTAAATAAAGGAATTATCAAGGTGGGTGCTTTGTTCGACTAGAAATATTGGTCGTAGAAGTAGCTAAGAGGATCCGTCAGCATTTGATAGAAAAAAATGTTTGGTCAATTCAAGTTCAAAGTACATTGCCTTGCAATCAAGAGTTACTTGATTATCATCCAATGTGACTTCATTTAGTATCTCATGGACATTGTGGGCCCTGATCTCTCTAAACCAGTTAACACTATAAGCTCCTTTAAGCTTTCAAGGCTACTAGAGAGTGCAATTCATGCCTCCAATTCCCAATATGATGACTCGGATATATTAAATATTCTAAGAGTGAAGATGATGCCACACCATAGTGGAGACAAGGGGTGGGATGTTTTCTCACTGGAATATAATGCAAGAGATCCTCTGAATACCATTTTACAAAGTCTGTGATGGCCAGGTACCTTGAAATTTATAACTGCCTTTGGAAGCTTAAACGTCTGGAACATGCTATGAGCGCTACATGGAAGACTATGAAACCAAAATGCTCTATTGCTCGCCTATTTTCCACTAGGGATGGTAGTGGGAAGCAACAATTTGTATCCATTTCAAGACGATGTGAAACACTAAGAAATGAAATGAACCATTCAATTCACAAATCTATAGTACTATCTCAAGTTCAAAGTTCTTGCTTACTCATGCGTGGAATTTTTGGATGAAATGGAAGAAGCAAGAGACCTTGATGAACTTATAGTTTCTTGTGAAAGGTACCTTAATGAGATTGTATAGAAGTCACTTCTAGGGAACACTCTCATCATTTATATAAAACATTGTTTCCATTGTTTGATCTCATTTTACGCTTTAGGAGCCACCAGGATAGATTATATGAAAGTGCCCATGAAATGCAGCCGAGGTATATTGTTTCCCTTTTGCTTGTCTATATAATTTGGTCTCTTTATTGATAATAGTAGGTCATATGGACAACGTTTTTGTTAGATATTTAACATATTTCTACTAGGTATTCCACACTAACGTGTGAAAATTTTCACTTATTTTCTATATAGTTGAAACATATTCAAGGCAGAAGTCCAAGAGAGAACCTCAAAAGTTGGCGGCTTGGTTTAGTGGAGACAGAAAGTCCTCATTACAACTTACATGCTAGTTTCTGTGTGTAATATGAGAAGAGATGGATGTTATTGATGTTGAGTATTCATCTCTATTAGAGGGGTTCATTGTTCAACTGCCACTTCAACAACATGTTAATTTTAATTTCCTCTTATATTGACTTGATTTCATAGAGTTTTACAACATAATGCAAATGAATACACTTAGAACACCAACTAAATCGAGGAGGACTTCTATGACGAGTGGGAAACAGTCACATAATGCTTGAAAGATTGGCATTTTTTTTTAGTCTACATCATTGACTAAGTAATATTATTTGAATTTGATGATATTGCAGAGCTGGTAGAGTAGTTTGGCATTAAATTTCTCAATGAAATGTCTAATCATTGTACAATGCATGATGCACTTGGGTCAATTTCCCTAAAGGACACTCCTAAGAACTCATGATTTTCCATCAAATTTTTCACCTCTATTGATCTCAGTGGTATCACTAAGAGTTTGTGTGAATGTTTGAAGAATATGCAAAGACTTACACTGCAACAACAAAATCCTATTTCAAAATTAGACGCCTCAAATTTTGATGTTGATTCTTCTTATTCTACAAAATGTAGCTAACAAAACTCTATGCAATCACTTCACACAAATAAAATGCTTAGGTTGACCTTGTTGACCCATGTTAATTGATGCATTGATAATAAAAAATTGCTCTTCACGTTCGTAGGCTTACCATTTCATCAAGGAAATATCTTATGTGCAATTTGGAATTCAATGATTTCAGATATAAAACTTATTAATCTACCAACATTTTTTGAGATATTCCCATAACTTTTTATAGTTAATGCCATTTTAAATGTTTTATAAAGCATGTTATATTTGACATTTTGTACAAGCTAATAGTAAATGCTACTTTTCTTGGAAAACTATGTGCGATAGTGTCTTTATAAAAAGCAATCACATATCTTGAAATACTGAAGTTTAACAATCAACTATACTTGCATCAAATATTTATTTCTTAGAATATTTTCCTTGCTTTCATCCTTGCATCAAATACTAATTTTCAGTTAATATTTGATGGCACAATCTTAAGAAAAACTGGGTTCACACACCACCATACCAAAAAAACCCAAGATACCGGCCCAAAATAGTTTTATCCCGTTCGGTAACACCTACATAGAAAATGAAGTCTCACTCGAAGTGCCTATGGGAGTTGCAGGAACCAGTTTTCCATAGTGATGAAGGGTAATTTCGTCATACATAACTATGATAGAACTAAATTTAACAGATCAAAGATTGTGATGGAGATCCACAGATTTTTCCATGCCATTAACCAAATTCATAACAACATAGATATCCATTATAGTAACATTTTGACCCATTCATCCATTCACAGTTATTCATTTATGCATTAATAAAAACAATAATTCATCACACACACATCATGCACAACAGACACCGGGATTTTAATGTGAAAACCCAAGATGGGAAAAATCACAAAATGCTCATTAATATGGAAGACTCGTCACTCTAATTATTTAGGTCCATGGACACAACCTACGAACATTTCTCCAAAACTACATTACAACGGATTTGCACGCACAACCTATAAATCAACCCTCATACGTGCGACTCTAACTCAACTTAGAGTTCGACAATAACAATACATAGCTTTTTGACAAGATGAAAAAAAGTCTCTTCTCTTCTTCAAAATTATCTAACCCCAAAATCCCAACCCATTACAAATTTATACACTCTAATGGTCGTTTTACAACCCGCGGCCACTACGCTATCCCATAAATGCAAGTGGACACATTTTTTTAACCATCTAACCAATCTTTTGGTTGGACTTC
Organism: Pseudotsuga menziesii; assembly: GCA_001517045.1. NCBI lineage: Eukaryota > Viridiplantae > Streptophyta > Pinopsida > Pinales > Pinaceae > Pseudotsuga > Pseudotsuga menziesii. The sequence continues at coordinate 169,782 of LPNX011159365.1, read as the reverse complement.
ATCAAAACAACTGGTTTTCCTTTATCTTCGCCTAAAACATCAGAGCTGACTGCTTTTTTTGACCACTCTGTTGCAGCTTTATGACACACTTCATGTGGAAATTCAAGTTGGTACCCAAAATATCTAAAACATACCTAGGGCCAACAGTATTTTTATGTGATTAACGCCCTTGTTCTTACATTTACACAGAATTTGATCTCATGAAGATGTTATCATATTTGAAGTGTACAAGTGAACATTGTCATTTAATCTTGAATTATATCTAAAGGGGTCAAATTTTGAAATGGAAAGTATGTAGCAAGTCTATCAATGTGAATTCAAGCTGGAAAACTCTCTTTTGGATGGATTTCTTTCACAAGTGTTCTCATTCTCTTTTATACTCTTTTGAAGGGTACAAGTGCTCTCATTTTCTATTAGTATTAAAATTGATCTAAATCCATTCAACTTTGAATTGTAAACTATGCATCAAGTTCATCATAATGACTTGAAGCTGGAAAACACTACTTTTGGATGGAAGTCTTGCACCTCATCTCAAGATCTGTGATTTTGGCTATTTGGAAGTACTTTCTTGTACCTACAATTGGAAAATTTATTGATTTGGTAGAAATATACCTTGCAGTTCATTTTTAAATAATTGGATTTTGGAGGGTGGCTTCTAAATGACTACCATTTTCTTTTAGTCTTTTGTGCTTCATTCTCATCCCAATTCAAATGTTGGGACACTTGCATACATTGCTCTTGAAGTTTTGTTCAATAAAGAATATGATGGCAAGGTAATCAATGCCTCAAGAAAACTCTACTTTTTCCTTGCTCTAATTTACATAGGAAATTCTATCTTATTTGAATCAATAGTAGTTGACGATCACTATATTAAAAAAATTAAAATCAAATGAGCTTCTTGTAATCTATGATGCTTCTTTTTTGTTTTATATGATGTTTACGTTGGCTTCTGGTTTTTGTAGATTGCAGATGTATGGTCATGTGGTGTGACTCTTTATGTTAACATCAAAGGTGATTGTGGTATGCTTTAACATTGTTATCCTAAAATGCATTCTTACAGTTGGCTCTTCATTTCCCTTCCTTACAATACTTGTAGCTGCATTCCTCAAGGTACAATACTAGGTCTACACCAACTCATTTTAGCTCCCCTTTTTAGTTCTTTTTACCCTCGAACAATAACCTTTCGGCATATTATTGCACCTTCTTGGGGCAATTGCTAGTTCATAATTCTTTTTTCTTCATTTCATTTTGGAAGGGAGTCAACTCTTTTTGTGAAGGGATCGCTCTCCTCACACCATAGATTTATCCAAATATTAGAGTCTGGAAATTGGTGCTTCTTATCCTAAAACAATAAATAATAGTATCTCCAACCATGGAGAGGAGTCAGTTTTCCACCTAACAGGAATATCCATGAACAATAATGGTGATCCAACCTCAATGTCAAACAATTCACAACTCGAATATAATATATGGATTATCTATAATTACAAGGAAGAACTAGAAAGAACTGCTCATGTAGGAAGTAGCTCCACCTCTCCTTAATTAAATAAACATTATAATTTGAAGTAAAATAAATATAATTTAACACAACATTCTCACCAATAAAAAAATGCTTTAATAAATCTGAGAGTAAAACTGCATATTACAAGCAAAGAATTCAATAAAAACATAAATTCCAAAGTCAAACAGTAAGCAAAGGATTCGACGCGACCTGAACTCTCTGCGCCTATAATGTATTCCCTTTACTGGGGAAAAGTGGAATATTTACTAGGTGTTGTTAAAATCTGTTAATTAGAATTAAAATTTCTATAATCTCTTTTTAATCTTCTTCCAATATTTTATGTGTTTACCTCTGTGTTTCTAAGTTATGCTGGAATATAAATTCATCCAAGTGGGTGGGTACTTATTTTTGGGTACTCACCTATTGCATTTCAAACCCATTAATGTGGTTTTGCATTTCAAACCCATTAATGCGGAGACCAAAGATGATTTTAAGGAACCATACTTATTTAAAAGTGTATAAATGTTGGCAAACCAATTTTTAAAATGTCAAAAATAAAAGGTTTGGCCATGTTTTTCAAAAAATATTTTAATTTCCAAGGATTTACATTGTTTATATAATAATTTGGCAATTTTAGGATGAAAAAATTTTACCCCATCAAAATTGGGCGAAACAGGGCTTCAAAAATGAGAAACAAGGATTGTCCTAAGGGGCAGACCAATAGCAAACAGAAGGAAGGAAAAGCATCCATGGGAAATTCTGGTAACACTCATCGGATTCATAGCTGTTCACAACCACCAGGCAGAACATCAATCCATGGTAGTGGAATCCACTGGTAAAGTAAACAATGTCAAACTTAAAATTTTATTTGATCTTGGTGCAATAGATAGTTTTATTTCACCATATGCATTAGATAAATGTGGGTTGGCAGCCTGCGAGCATGATGATTTTGAATCGGTCGAGATGGCTTTAGGGGTTAAGAAAGCAGTAGGTCTTAAGGTAAGGGGGTGTCAAGTTGACTTAGGATTATGCACCACTAAGTTGGATGCTTATGTCACCAATTTGGGGACCTACGACCTCATTGTTAGAAAAGATTGGTTAGAAGGCCATAGAGCTCTCATGGATTGCTATGCAAAGAAAGTCTTGTGCCTTGATGATGAGGGTCGAGCAATTCAAATTCAGGGTCGGAAGAGGAAAATGTCCCTCCGTTTCATCTCTGCGATGAAAGCTTTGAGGTGTTTAAGACAAGGATGTCAGTTGTTTACAGTTGAGACGGTGAGCGATAGTAAAGGACCTTCCTTGAATTCTTACCCAATATTATTTTAGTTCAAAGATGTCTTTCCAAAAGAACTGCCAGGACTACCTCCAGAACGAGAGCTTGATTTCATGATCGAACTGAAAGAGCTTGATTTCAGGATTGAACTGAAAATCGGTGCGGAGCCGATCTCAAAGACTCCTTATAGAATGACAACCCCAGAGCTTCGAGAGTTACGGATCCAATTAAAAGAGTTTCTAGACTTGGGACTAATTATACCTAGCATCTCACTGTGGGGAGCGCCAGTGATATTCATTAAGAAGAAGGATGGATCACTGCGACTGTGCATAGATTACAGATATTTGAACAAAGCACAGTGAAGAACATGTATCCTATACCAAGAATTGATGACCTTTTTTATCAGATGAAGGGCGCTTCAGTATTCTCTAAAATTGATTTGTGGTCATGGTATCATCAGCTTAGGATTAAGGAAAATGATATTCCTAAGACTGCTTTTCGAAATCGATTTGGGCATTATGAGTTCGTAGCGATACCATTTGGTTTGACCAATGCTCTAGCGGTATTCATGAGTCTCATGAATAGTGTCTTCCGAAAGTACTTGTACTGCTTTGTTCAGGTCTTCTGAGATGACATTCTTATATATTCTAAGAATGAGAAGGAGCACGAGGAACACTTGCGGTTAGTCTTAACTTGCTTAAGGGAACATAAATTGTATGGTAAATTGTCGAAGTGTTCCTTCTTCCAAAAGGAGATTCACTACTTAGGGCATATCATCTCAGGAGAAGGGATCTCAGTGGACCTAGAAAAGGTGAAGGCCATGAAGGATTGGCCAATTCTGAAGAATGTGCATGAGGTGAGTAGCTTCATGGGATTAGCAGGGTGTTACCGAAGATTTGTGGAAGTGTTCTCCAAGATTGTAAAACCAATCACCACCTTGCAGTGAAAGGGAATCCGATATGAGTGGACCAATGAATGCGATGCTACTTTTTCTAAATTAAAGAGATTGTTGACAAGTGCACCAATATTACGGGTACCATACATGGATAAAGACTTCATGGTATGCACCGATACCTCGAAGCAAGGGTTAGGAGAAGTTCTAATGCAAGAAGGTCGGGTAATAGGTTATGCATCTTGTAAGTTGAAGCCTCATGAGGATCAGTATGCAACACATGACCTAGAATTGCCAGCAATAATGATGGCACTAAAATTATGGAGACACTACCTAGTTGGCATAAGTTTCACACTTAAAACAGATCATCAAAGCTTGTAGTATATTTTTACACAAAGGGATTTGAATGCTAGGCAGCAGCAATGGAGTGATTTCATGAGTGAGTATGACTTTGGTATCTCGTATATCAAAGGAAAGGAGAATGTAGTGGTAGATGCTTTAAGCCGAAGACCGAGGATTTTCTCCTTAATCCCATTGAAGGTGGATTTGAAGGAGAAAGTGCTCGAACATCTCTTGGGGGATAGTTGGTATCTAAAGGTAACCTCGAATATTCAAAGTGGGAAGAATCTTGAGTCGAAGTATGATGGGTACCATATTGAGGAAGACGGGTTGCTATGGTATCAAGGGAGGATGTATATCCCTAAAGAAGGAGATCTCAGGGAAACAATCCTTAGCAAGGCCCATAGGGCACATTATTGTGTGCACCCTGGAGTGAATAAGATGTATGCAGACATTAAGAAGCTCTTCTTCTAGCCCAGTACGAAGAGCAATGTAGTCGATTTTGTTTCAAAATGCCTTGAGTGTCAGCAAGTCAAGGAAGATCATTAACACCCAGCTGGTCTCTTACATCCTCATGATATTCCTATGACTAAATGGGAAGTCATTTCCATAGACTTCATTGTGGGATTGCCACTCAAATCCTCGAGACATAATGCTATACTGGTGTTGGTCGACAAACTAACCAAAAGCTTCCACTTCATTCCAGTAAAAGAAAATTATGATGTGATGGATGTAGCAAGGGTATTCATAAATGAAATTGTATGCCTTCATGGAGTTCCAAAGAAGATAATTTCTGACCGAGACCCTAAGTTTATCTCTAGATTTTGGACAAGCATGCAGTCAGCATTAGGGACCCAGCTGAAATTAAGATTAGCTTATCATCCCGAGACAGATGGGAAGACAGAGAGGGTGAATCAAGTGATGGAGGACATGCTTAGGATGTATGTTATGGATCAGCAAACACAGTGGGAGAAAAATCTTCCTCTAGTGGAGTTTTCATAAGCAACAGTCATCACAGCTCCATTGGTATGCCTCCATATCAAGCATTGTATGGGAGACCCTGCAGGACTCCACTCAGTAGGGATAGGTTGGAGGACCATGATTTAGTTGTACCTGAGTTGCTTCAGGAGATGTAAGAGCAAGTGGTACAGATCAGGAAGCAACTGAAGGAAGCATAGGATAGACAAAAGAGTTATGTCGATGCACATGGAACTGATAGAAGTTATGAGGTAGGGGATCGCGTATTTATCTGCATCCGGTCGAATAAAAGTACTGTTAGGTTTGGAAAGGGGATGAAGTTGTCACCTCGCTTCATAGGGCCATTCGAGATTCTTGAAAGAATCGGACCAATAGATTATCGTCTTGCACTACCACCCCACCTGAACAAACTCATAATGTATTTCATGTTTCAGTATTGCGACATTACATAGCTGATGAGACTCACAAAATTCATTGGAAGGACTTGCAGGTCTCTGACAAGGGAACCTTGATGGTCGAACCATTACATACACTGGATCATAGGGTTCGACAGCTTCGTAGTCGCCATGTGGACCAAGTTAAGGTCTAGTGGGACAAGTATAGCCCAGGATCTGCTACTTGGGAAGACGTAGAGACTATGTGTCAAGCTTTTCCCTCACTATTTTGACCATAAATTTGGGACGAAGTTTTTTGAAGGGTGGGTGTATGTAATGCCCCATATTTTGACTTAGGCATGTTTATCACTCAGACTTATTACATTGTATTTACTTATTATCTGTGGACTCAGCTATAATGAGTAAGCTATATTTTTGGCATGTTATATGTGATTATATACTTATAATGATGTTACGATGTTATCATGCTTATGCTTTGATTATGATGTTATGATGTTATCATGCTCATGCTATGATTATGATATTATGATGTTATCATGCTTATATCGATGCTTTGGTTATTATGTTATGATGATTAACATGCTTATGCAGATGCTCTGATTATGATGTTATCATTTTTATGATGTGTGACTCTACTTACGCGATTACTATGTGGTAGTCATCATCAAATTCCTTTATTGCATAATAAAAATGTATATTTGATTGTAATTCTTGATATGATGTGATATGTATAATGTGGTACATGGATACCCACCCATGATGCGATCGATTTTATGATTTTATGTGATGAAAGGAAATAATGTTGATAATATTGATCAGCTATTGATTTAAGATTGTTATGAATGCATGTTTGCATAGTGCTAACCCGCAGGGTACAGGGGATATGTGATAACTGGGTATGTGATGCGAAGTATGACTTAATACATATCTTGAAGAGAGCCTTAATTGCCAAAGGGAAGATACGATGACACGTACCAATAACCTCGATAGCAGCACAGTATGGTTTAATGGGGTATAGACCCAATATGTTGAGAGGGATGGATGTATTTCCCACCCTATGTCACTATGATAGCCGAGGTCATGGGAGGGCAGTGCTGAGACACGCTCCCCAAGTTGTTGTGATGACAACGGTTGGATGCCTACTAGCAGAGGCTAGGTTCGCTAGTTAGCTGACGCTACCACTCTCAGGTTTTGTGTGGGAAGGTCAATACAGCTGGCATCCACCTTATACTAGCAGAGGAAGGAAAGGGAAGATGTGGACGTAGGTTAGGATGGGAGGACATGTTAGTTAGTATTGTTGAGGGTTGGACATTTTATGATACCGAATTAGTGATGGTAGGTACCCATCTTGGTTGACCGATTAATAAGAACATAATTTTTAAATAACTCATAATGTTAAAGCAATTGTGTTATATCTGTATACTTTTCCTATTTGCGTGAAATATTATTAATATCAGCTAGAATTTAGGCGGTGTGGTTATAGTACATGTGAAGTTTGTGCATGTATTGGCCATGCATGCACACCTTGCACATGCACACTAGTATCAATATACAAATATGTAACATGTCAAATAAGCGTATAAGTTGTAGTAGGAATATGATAGTTATGCATGAAGCAAATTCAGATAATGGATGTTTGTTATTGGATAGGTGTAAGAATAAGTCAATTAAGATATTCGTTAATTGTATGTAAACATTGTAATAAGCAATTTAGATAAGTGTCATCAATTTGATGTGTCTTTGATAAACAATTACCTTGTAAAGTCATACTATTTAACGATTAATCATGATTAATTAAACCATCAAACGTACCTTGCTATTGATAAACCGTGTACTGAACTGGGTACTTGAGCAATTAAACAAATACATGTTAATGTTGTTATTCACCATCAATTATTATTATTATTATTATTAATTGTTTATTTGTTTATTAATAAACTAGAAATTCTAATAACAATTTGTACATTACAAAAAAAAACTCATAAGTGAAAATGTTGAATCTTTCCGTTACTAAAAGGTGATTGACCGAAATGTTTTATTAATTTATTAGAAGTATAATTAATTTATTAATTTATAAAGATATTATTTTATTAATTAACAAAGGTATTATGAATTGACGGAATTTATAGAGTAAGTTAAGATAGGAATAAGAAAAATATATGTATCAATAAAGTACTTCCACTGCCATGTCAGACAAATGATCCGAATTTCTATCAAACCGCCACTTCGAATTTAAAAGATCCAACATGATAACTATTTAGCTATTATTTTATTCGACATATTAAATGAAGGATAATATTAATAATTGATCCACTGCCTCATGAAGGTCCTAGATTGAGAAATTCAAGAAACATTTTTTTTGTAAGTTCAGGTCTAATCTATTAAGTAAAGATAAAATACAAATAATGGTACAAGTCTGTGTGTTGCGAGAACACAAAACCAAGCCAAACTAGGCGATCTAAGAGTATCAAAAATTGATCCTCCCCGTAGAGGGGAAAATAGATCTTAGACAGTTCAAAAATACGAAATAGAGTATTTGAAAATGAGACAAGTTCAAAATACGTAACAGAGTATTTGAAAATGAGACAAACTGAGACTAGACAGATGTCAATTACTGAACAGCAAAAACGTAAAAACCGTGGATTCTGGACAGTTGGAGGAGTGAAACGCCTGGCGTCAGAGTGGCTCATATGGCACCTTGGTGCTTGGGTAGCTGTAGTCAGTGCCCCATTGGAGTACTTGTTGCGTGCCTTGCTCCCACTCCTGCTTAGGTTTCTTGCTTTCGCTTGTGGATTCGATGTTCATGGAGCTGCTAGAGTTCGGTGCTGGTTGCTTGATGGGCTGTGGTGACGTATTTTTGATGGAAAGTCCTTTCTTCCTTACAAACTATCGTTGAGGAGCCATGAGAGTACTTTGGCATGGGGGAGGAGGAGGGGGAGGAGTGGGGAGAACCAAAGGATCAAGAGGCGGCAGGTGGAGGAGGATGAGCAGGGTATAGAAAATCGTTGACGGCTCATAGAATGAGTCTAGTGAGCAAATTTTTAAAGACCCAATAATTTTCTCTGCGGGTGGTGGTGCAGGTGGCTGTAGAAGTGGCGCCCAAGAGTTCGTCTTCTAATTCTTCGACGATGGATCTTAGTGTGGTCAGAAACTCGGCCTCGAATTCCCTATTGTTGGCATTCGGGTAGAAGGGTGGTTGCTCCAGGTCACCAGCTCTACTGCGCCCTCTTCCTCCCCTGGGAGGTCTTCTCCCACCTCTGAGAGGTCTTCTCCTGCCTCTGAGAGGTGCTCTTCATCTCAGCAGCATATGGTTCACAAAGAGCGTGTGACTGAAACAAGTGACAAGAGAGCGGAGCAGACGGGGATTGCAATGGGGGAGCTCGTGGCTAAAACAGTGTGTGAAGTAGTGCATGACTGATACAGGTCGCGGGGGAGGTTCTAATGAGGCAGGGTTGAGTAGACAGGGAATGCTCTGTGTGATGTAGGCGGAAAGAATGAAATGGAGATCCAAAGACAGGAGCGGAGCCATAATGCACCTAACCCAAAAAACATCCATGCGAGCCTTAATGGCTCTGTACCCATCCTGCTCGACCTCAAGTTTCAAGGGGACTGGGACTGCTGGCATTGTTGTAGGTTCTAGCATCATCGCCTAAATTGTCTGATTATCGGCACTGAAATCGCCGTTCACGTCGTGGACTGGAGAGGTGTTGGGCCCATGAGGGGGCCTGTTTGCATGTTGCCAACTATTTTCCGTCTGGCTGGCCACATCATCCAGAATCACATTCATATCAACATCCTCGTCATCCTCATCATTTCGAGCCACCGTCATGGCCACACCCTCGTCATTTTGAGCCACGTCCAAATCCACGCCATCCTGTACAACGTCCCTATCCAAGCCATCATGATCCTCCTCCACGCCATCTTGAGCCGCATCTGAATCCATAGGCATGGCCTCAACATCCCTGACTGTCCTATCCTCCGTGTCACCCACATCCGGGGGAGAAATTCAAGAAACATTAAAGGAGTAGCATTCAAACCATTAATTTCAACTTAACGAGTCGTAAATACCATTGAATTTTTCGAGAAAAGAGGTACACGAGAAATAATATTTTATTATGAATAAGATCGTAAAAAAAACCCATCACAATAATGTTTGGGAAGGGTGGTGGAGTAAGCTGGAAGGCTGGTGAAGGGTGAAAATGGTATATAAGGGATATTTTGGAGAGTGCCTAGGGGAGGGGGGAAATTTACTAGAAAAGAGAAAGAGAGTGTTGTAACAGATGAAGGGAGAAAACTCAAGGAGGGGGTTAACTCAAGAGTCTTGAAAATTATAGTCAAAAGGGAAGGAAGTTGCTATCAGTTTTATCAGTACATGGGCTCGAGGGCTAGGAAACCCATCAATTTCATAGGGCCAGCAGGATCAACGTTGGTCGGTAGGGTGGATCATCTGGTTTGGTATCAAGGCTCGGACCAGCGAGAGGCAAGGTTACAAGAGCAAGGAGCAAGGAACTTTCTTCAGCTTGCATAAAGTTCCAGATATTTTTCTAAATTACCCTCTCATCAATGCAAAGATAAACCAATAAACATGCTTAGAAATTGGAATAAGAATAAATGTCATTATGTTGTAAATAGTTAATAGCAAAATTGTTAGTTGTTAATTTTGTGTTAAAACTAAATTTTATTATGTTGTAAATTGTTAGTTGTAAATTTTATTATGTTGTAAATAGCTAATAGCCAAATTGTTAGCTATTAAATTCCTGTGTTAAAACAAAATCTTTTTTTTTTCTACTAAGTACTCCCAAATTGACAATATTTACAGGAATTAGAGGTAAACAAACTTAGAGATAAACAGAAACCCAGAGACCCATAGAAATCTCAAAATATCATTTACTTATTTCATTTAAAGAAGAAGCTTACATATTTTTGACTCAGTGCTCTACCCATGAGGCTGAGCATTACACGTCCTTCTTCTTGTACACATTCTTCCCATAATTTGTTGAACTTGCTTAACTTTATTATAGAACATATTCCTCTAATGAAGGAATATTATTCTCTTGGGAGACCATTTAGGGTGGCCATCACCACTTCTGCTTCTTCCACCATTTCACCATTTCACCAATGGATTCTAATTGTTCTTTGATATGAGATACTCTTAAGAAGTATGATTGCATAAATTATGTCTTATGTATCTACACACCTTTGAGTTGGTTTCTCAAGGTCATTCTTTTGTTGATGGTCTTGCCTTCAAACAGACCGATTAGTGCATCAAACATTTCCTTTGGAGTATTCTTTGAAGACACTTGGGGGATCAAATGATCCTTGGTAGAATCAGTTATGATTCTCTTGGATTTGATCATATCCTTCTTGTGCTTGGCCTTTGCCTCATCTCCCTATTTTTCCTTGGCCTCATCTTTGATATAGCCTTCTAGGTCATGTTCTTCAAGGATGAGCATGACTATGTAGTTCCATGCTCTGAAGTTCTATGTTCCCTTGAGATTTTCATCAATATTGGTATTGTGTATCATCTTTGATGAATGAGAGCATCAAATGGAAATATATGAGATATCACTTATCAATTTGAGGACTGCTTCTGGAATTTGCTTTAGGATGACCTATGGTTTGATTGGAAAGCCCTATTTTTCCAATTAAGATCACTTGTAGATATGATTGGAGGAAAATATGTGCTTCCCCAAGGTGAGATAGATTGTATCTTTCTTTTATGGAATCTGTGGATGGAACCTTGAAAATTTGATGCCCTAATTTCTCCTAGTAGTAGTGGTAGGTCAAAAAATGAAAATCCACATAATTGAAAAAAAATTGGCATAAAGATGCACCCTCATAGGGAGAGTTGAATGGTTTTTCTTTTCTGTTTGATATGTGGAAGGAGGTGTCCAAAATAGTTGTCCCTAGCTTGTTGTACTATGGGAAAACTATTGCACAATGTCTTCTTTAAGGTTGTCTCTGATACCATGTTAAGATTTTAAAAGTTGTGATGCAAAAAAAAGGATCAATGAAAGAATAACAAGCACTGCAGAACAAAAAAAGAATACAAAGATTTATCCTAGGAAGAAAAGCTAGCAAAACTTCCTCGATATAAACTTCAACCAAGTACAGTGTAAAACCCAAAGAATAATACTAGACAAATTCCTCTTCCTTTGATGGATTGTTTCTCCTCTCTATAACGAACTTTCTTGAGTGGTCTACTTTTCCAAATGAGGGAGGTGCCTCTCCTATTTATACTAATCAGATGGGAATCCTAATAACCCAACAGGGCTGAATTCTCCTTACTACCAAGGACGACTTGCCTTGGAAGACTCAAAATGAATCTTAATAATACTTTTGTGGGTACTACTAACCCAACTTGCAATGGAGGTTTTACCTCAATACTTTACATGTCATGTACCCCAATTTCAATAACATTTTATGTTTAAGAAAACATTATATTTTACTTTTATTGTAAAGTTTTTTACTATTGACCATGTGGGGTCAAGGATGACTGTAATTAATTATGTTGAATATTTTATTAGTTAATAAATAAAAGATGAGACAAATAGCATAAGGAGGTTGTTGAATGAGTGCTGACTGACCCACTAGGAGGAATAAACTGAGGTGAGAGCAAACTAACACATGGAAGCATCCTCAACGACTTCTAGCTGTTGTAGGGGGGAAATTCCCTAATTTTGTGGTCATGTTCCCCAAGAAAGTGGAACAGAGAAGGTGGCTCATTAATTGAAAAACTAACCAAAAGACCTAGGCATGCATATATCTATCCATCGAATTCAGCAGGAGGTTGTTCAATCATTACCTGGTGAAATTTTTGAAGTTGAGAAAGGTGCACAAGAGATTGGATTAAGGGAAAAGTAGAAGTGGATTGAGTGATTAATACTTTTTTTCAGTGACTAGTGCAGCTTGTTAGCTGAGTTCTTTACTAATGAGGATACAAGTACTACTGTTAAGTACTTATGTGGAGTTGCAGGGGTATTTAATCCCATTTCTTCACACAGTGCTTTCATCCTGGTGGATAAGTGGATAGGATCGGGGGTCCTAAGACAAGCAATTGAGCTATCTTCAGGAAAAAGTTGGGTGGAACAAACTCCTTGGGTTGTTTGTCTCTTCTACAAGTTATCAAGTTCCATTGTGTTATCTTATTTATCTTTGTGCAAGTAAATTACTGGAATGAAAGTAGTCATGATTAGTTTTACTATTATTTCTTAGATACTTTGCATATGAAAATAGTCTATTTAAGTCTGCATTTTGTTTAGGAAATTACTTGTATATGTTTATCTGAGTAAATGAACCTAGAATTAGAAATGATTAAATGATGAGTAAACAATTTCCTTTCTGTATTTTTCCACTCATCTTACAATGAAGTACTCTAGTACAAAATGTTTGTTTAAGAGGCAAATAGGAATGATTACACATTGGTAAGATGATTTAAAACTGCAGAAACATTGGAAGCTTTTACTATTAGTTTAGCTAGGTATCACAATAATCCTTTGTCTAGAACTCTTTCATTTATTTAAAACCTCTAGGAATATTACAGGGTCTATCACTGTAAGCTTAGATCACATAGATATTAACGTGTTTGAAGTATAAGAACATTAACAAATACTGAATACGATGTAATTATTTACACTTAGTAAATAAATAAACCAAACATAGTTTTAATACTGTAAAACCTAAAATTTAACCAATGTTACTATTTTTACACTATGGAAAATAATGTTCTGGTAAACCTCAAATTGTTTCTGTTAAACATATAGCATGGCAAGTTCTTAAGGCATAGATAAAGGCTGGAAATGGTTAAAAATTATAATATCTATTGTATTAGAAGTATGAAAAATAAGTATTTAGTAAACCTAGCTATAACAAGCATTATAACTCTGATAATATTATCAATATTTGCAAACTATTCTTCTAATGTTGGCCAAGATGTTGCCATTCTGTCAAACTTTGTAGCACAAATTTTTCCATAGCAGCAACGACGAGCTTCAGACAGACAACGAGGTCCGCGAGATCATTAGGCATATGAGTCGGATGGTTAGCGCATTACGCAGCCATAATGGCGGGAGACGGAAAGACTACGGGCTCCGCGGCAAACAAAACATATCGGCGAGCGGAAGAACGAAAGACTACGGAAGAATAGTCCTATTCACAGCCGCAACGGTGGAAGACCATCAGACTGCGAGTTCCGCGGTCAACATAAATGGCGGAAGGATAGTGACTTTTTCATCCGCAACGGCGGAAGGATAGTGACTTTTTCATCTGAAACGGTGGAAGCCCACAACTCAAGGATCTACGACAACCACAATGCGGGGTTGAAAAATCAAAGCGATGATCGGGAGACTTCATAGTCTGCCTCCCGCAATGGCGGAAAATGAAAGAACAAAATGTTGCAACGCAAAACCAAACAATCAGCCGACTAAGGCAAATGCATCGGAGAAGAATGTTGAGACTGAAGCCGATTATATTTCCGCAACGGCGGGAGAATAAGCAAATAAACTTTTGATTTAAACATTTAAAACCCCAGCGTGGCATGGCATTGGTGTGAAGTGGCGTGGCATGGCATTGCAGAGCAGCGTCTAGAATGAAGTGATTTGGAGTAAGGGAGAGTGGAACTCCATTGTGAAAGGTAAAACCCCAGAGCAGAGGAAGTCTCCATATTCAGAGCCGAGCCCAGGGCGCTTTGAACTTGAAATAGTGGAACATGAAGAGTCTAGCACAGTATTGATTCGATGAGAAGCCAATGGGATCAGAGAATTAGAGAATGACTATTCGTGGAATGCAGAGAGTTAGGCAAGTTGGGTATTCGAAGGACTTAAGGGTTTTTCAGTTAGAGACTTTAAGAATCGATGGTATTCGTGGAATGTGAATCGTTTTTTGTACAGATCATCATTCGAGACCTATTAATTGTTTCTCATTTAAAATTAGATGGTACATGAAGAGTCTGTAACCATTTCTGTAATGAACGGAGAGAATGGGAATCGACTGAAATATATATATATATATTGTAGCAAGCAGACTACATAATGTGAGCTGTTCAGTAAGGTAATTTCGAATATGAGAGATTGAGCACATTGCAGAAAAGATTGAAGAGTTGGATATGATAGAGATTAACAGTTCCCGAGTCTGAAGAACAGAGGAGGATAACAGAAGATAGAGAAAAAAAAAGAAAAGAGAAGATGATGAACGGGTCCAGATGAGAAAGAATACATGAATGATACAGTGACAGTCTCGGTGAGTTCTGCATATGCTCAGTCTTGATGATAAATAGAGAAAAATGTACAGAGATAGAATTATAACATCTGTTATGAATATATGTAACACTGTCTAATTCAGAATCATAATGTAAATATTGATTTATAAAGCCTAGTCATAGACAGTGAGGGGTTGTAAGGGTTTGATTCATTCTGTAATTCAAAGAAAAATCAGGGTGGTAGGGTGGAGCAAGGGAGAACAGAGGTCTCTGGGGTGTTGTAGCATCCCTCTGATTGTTGCCAGAAAATAGAAACAAGTTGGTGCTTGTATAATTGGAAGTTGGAGCTTCCAAAGGTAGCAGCCTCGTCTGGGTTGAAGCTCAGGAAAAATAAAAGAATGTAAAGAGGAGTTGGAGCTTACCTTTCATTCTTAAGAAGAAGAGGTTTTTTTTGTTTCCTCGTGAAAACATTGTGTCTCGTGTTCGTTGATGTGATTGAATGTTGACTGTTATTTAATTTGCTGCTATATGTTGAATGGTTTAAACATATGTCCATAATAAATCTGAAACATCTTTTAAAAGGATGCATTTTGGTAGGTAACTGATTCACCCCCCCCTCTCAGTTACTTTAATTCGTCCAACATCTAAAAACCCTACTCTTATATATGAACTTTCTTATTAAATTTCAGAACCTAGTTAAGAAGAAAAGAAGATTCTACATCTAGTAAATAATTTAAAATAAGACAACTATAAACTTCAAATAAGAAACAAATCATACTCTTAAATCTCTATCCATCAGCTGAATAAGCCAAAGATTAAATTCCAGCCCTTCCATTTAAAAGGGATACTTTTACTTTTTTAACTGTTTTTTTCAATACCAAAAATCAAATGATAACCTAATATCAAAATTGCCTTTTAAAAACAAAACCTTAGGTTAATCATCTACAGTACCGCTTTTCCAAATAGTATTACAATAACTAAAAGCATCACATGGCATTTTCATTTCGCAACCTTAGCTTAACTATATTTTCCAAACTGTTTGTTTAACACAAAACCCTAGGATAATCACAGCTTTTATAAAATAAATTACAAACAAAAATGTTGAAGACTCTCTACCAAACTTATTACACTGCACATTCGATTTATCAAAGAAGAAACAACTACTAAATAGGGATTTACACAAGAGCCGTAAGCTCTGCATCTTAGCAAACAAAATATTTTATAAACAGAGTTTCCATTTAATTCCAAACAGTCATTACATGTTTTAATTCTTCAAAACCAAAATGCTTTGACATTTTTGTATCCACGAAAGAGCCATAGTGGCCGAGCTTTTTAGGCCGATTAAGCTTTCAAACAAAGTAATTACAGTAATATTATTACCCTATCATCTTATTACATGAGCCGTAGCTCTTTTGCAAAACCCCAAGGGTTATAACTAAGAATGGCCATACGGCCTCCTCCTCATTTATCCAAAACAAAACATTAAACTACTGCAAGTAATTTGAACACCGTAGTATCATACTACGTACACCATCGACATCATTACAAACTCAACAATGAAGGGTACCCAAAGATGGGACCGAGGCTTACCAAAGCCTTTTTACACCCGCACCCTTTATCTCTATCAACGCCTTCGAATTTTCGACTATGCAACGCTGAACCTTGTACATGTTATAAAATAGGACCATAGAGCAATAACATATATACAGTTCAATCATTAAACAAGATGCAAAACACATTAAACACATTACAGAGAGACACAGATATAACGTGGTTCACCCAAACTATGGGCTACGTCCACAAAGAAATTGTCAGTCCTTTATTCCAGTCCAGAAAGATGAAGGGATACAATCGGAAGCAAAACCGTTGCACTTCCTCTTCACACTCTCTCAGTCTCTCTCACACAATCACAGAGATTGTTTACAATGCAATAATACCATACACAGTCGTGGTACAATGCTTTCTTTTATAGGGGAAAAATACCATGGGAAAATACTACGGTTAACCCAATACCATGGGTTTGCATAATTGTTGGCCAACACACATCCCAAAAAAAATTCTCGGGGGCTCCACCCCCAAACCCCAAGGCAGGGTGAATGAGTGTACAGTACACCTGGGTTACAAACACGACTGAATAATATCTATGGATCTAGAAGATCAAGCTCCATAACCAACAAGACACCTATTAACAAACAATAAATGTTTAGAACATAACTCAATAAAATTTATTAAGTAAAAAGAAGGAATTGAATGGAGTTTTCGAGACCACTCACCAAAGCTTCAATATTGATAATGCCCCAGAAAAAAGTAACCATTGTGTAAGTGATGAGTTAAAGGAACGAGCTATGGTAAAGAAACCAGAGCAGAGAGCCTGCTAACGCCATGGTCAATTCGAAGACAACGATATTGGCAAAAAAATCAGATAGTTTCAACCTACTAAACGCCAAGGGCAGTTAAAGGGTAACAATCGTTGCAGAGGCTCGAAGAGCTCGAGGCCTGTCGACCCACTCTCTCATGCCAAAATTAAACAATGAATGAAGCTGAGCAGTGTTAGTGAAAATGTTCAATGTTTTTATGCATAGGGTTTAACTCCAAAACCCTTCCTCAAATGAGCAGTCTCCACATGGAATCCACTAACTTTGAAATCTCATACTCGACTGATATAGTTGGAGCCTGTGTTATGTATAAGAAAATAACACCACGACCTTCGGTTAAACATTATACCAAATATTATATGAAAGGTAATAATATTACATTGGTTTACAATTAAAACAAGTTATGGTTTGATAGGTCGAAGCTTCGAGCTAGCTTTAGTTTTATATATGCATTGTGTGATCTTAGCTAGGATATAGATAGTATTTTATGCATTGGTGATATGCATAAGTTAGTATTCTTATTTTATAGTTAGTTTTAAACTACCATTTAATAATGATAATGGTTATGCCTAGGTTATATTTTATGTTGTGCATCGAATGCATACTTAGGTTAGTGTATTGATATGCATCAAGTATATATGCCTAGGAGAGCTTGTTTATTTCTGCAATGAGTTCCTAGTGCAAAAGAAACAAATTAATAATGATAACTAGGGACTTAGGAATTTCTAGGTTAACATGGCATAATGCATAGTAATAAAACTTGGAGAATGTTTTTAGACACATATACTGCTTACAACTAAAAAAAACATGTTGGATGACTTCATGCCAAAAAAAAAATTCTATCAAAACAACTAATCATCACTACCAAATCCATTTCATTACCTAGGTAAAGCAGTCTTTGCTTTAGGCCTGGGAAATATTCCACAATGATAATCTAGACAATAAAAAGAGTCTAAGGTTTTCTTCCTAACTTACTCTTTAGTCTTTAGATCTTTAATATCTTACATCGTAACCTAGAAGAAAGTTTTACCTGTGAATCCTATACAAGCATCGAATCTGCATTAGCTTTGAAAAAGCTAAGTAAGCCCCGGGCTAACCTCAAGCCCCTTTAGTAAGACAAGAAAAAAACTATCAGAATCATACACATGTTGGAAAATGAACAATGGATCTGAATTCAATAAGTTCCTAACCCATTAACTTTTAAGTCTGAAAAATCAACACAGATTGAATACTGTTAGTAGCATGTGTATTATAAATTAGTAAGTAATTCTGTAAACCTTTTAGTCACAATTAGCCAAGAGTATTAACTCCTAAGTTTTCATTTTATGTCTTGTTTTTATAAACTATCTGTCAACCAGATTAAAGTTAACCATGGAACTAGCATTCTGGTTAAGATTTAGCATTTATTATTACATAGATTTTTATTTTTATTTTTGTGAAATTTTGGGGATGTGACATTACATGACCAACTACATCATTGGCATCCCTAATTGGAGGAACAACATCTCTAGAATGGATAGTAATAATAATAATACAAAATAGAATATCTTCTGCAATTGCATTTCTTTAAGATGTTACACAATGAGGACTACTTCAATAGGAGAAAAGGCCTAGGATGCTACTGCACACTCTTGTTCTTTTCAAGACAGAGAAGAGTTTTGGGGTGGGGGAGATGTTGGAAAGGACCCTTCGAGTCCTGAATTGCCATCATAACAAATATACTATGCTAATGTAATGAATAATTTGTTGGAGTGGGTGTATAACTGCTCCAACCAACTCACTTTGTATAATTCAAGTGTTTTATGATACCCTATGAGCCAAAATAAATGCAAGAAAAATTGTTACTATAATACTTAAGCAACTACCAATGATCATGGTTTTAAACTAGTGAGATATTTAATTTCTCAAGATACCTACTTCTTAGCATGTATGGAATTAGAGTGTAAAACCAAAACAAAAGAAACAAATGACTCTTACTATGAAATTTTAGATGGGATAGATATAACTCATGTTTATTATTTGTCTTACGGTTGACTATATAGGAAAGCCTATAACCAACTGATTATTCCCATATGTGAAATATAATCTAAAAGACCTTTCCAATGTTAAATGGGACATATTTATTTAGAAAAAAAAATAGGGTGGGCTTGAACATCTTGACATAGCCAAACAAGGAAAAACCTACTCCAAAAAATAGAAAATCGGAGCCACTAAACCAAAAGAGTGCCAGAAATCACTGATGTAACACCAACACCACTTAAACAATAATTAAATCCAAATGTTATCTACTAGAATGTACCAACATGTCCTTAGATATTAAATCCTCTCACATACACTTATAAATAGATATTAAAGCACCACAAACCTTTACTAGCAATCAATCACACATATATACTGTTGATTTTTCCTAAGCACAATCGAGAGCCATTCTCTAGGAAAATGGAGGCACCTAGTCAGTTACCAAGAATTCAACCCAGTCTGGGATTGGGACATCAGCCTGGGGCTGAAGTCTATTCTTTGGGAGAATAGAGGCACATGGAGGCACATACCCCTTCATCATTGATCTGGATCTGGAAAGGTTTTTGAATTTCTCTCTTCTATTTTAAAAGATTAGTCATTTTGTGTGTCGAATGTTAAAGGCCAATTTAGTGGTTTGATTTCAGGTTTGAGTATGAACTTCATGGCTTCTACTTATGTATGTTTATCCTCAGGGATCTTGGTAGATATGGAGGCAAAGGATGATTCAATGAATCTAAAGATCCTCAATTTGTATGGTCCATACTTGGAAATAATGACTTTTTGGCAAATTCTTTTGGAAGTCGATATGCTTAACCAAAATGGTTTGGTAGTTGGGGAAGATCTAAATCTGACTCTCTCTCTTAGTAAATTTGGGGGAGTTAGAGCTCATTACGATCCTTTCGGAGGAGGGGGGGGCAAGGGTTCCTCATTTGTTTGAAGAAAGTCACTTGGTGTACCTTACTCAAGTTAAGTGTATTCCAACATGGAGAAACGAAAGGAAAGGCCAAGAGGCCATCTCCAAGATATGGATTTGTTTCTAATTTCAGAAGATTTTTTGAATGGTCCATCAATTTTGAAATCACAGGTCGGGATCGGTGGCATATCCGACCATATGCATATTCTGCTTTGTTCGGACTCAATCAATTAGAATCCCCCTTCACTCATGAAGTTTAACAACATTTGGTTGATGGAAGATGATTTCAAAAACCTTGTTGAAAATTGTGAGCATATCATAGAGAACTCCAGGGATTCTGCAATGCATCAATTTTCCTCTTCACTAAAGAAATTGAAGGTATTGATTAAACCCCGGGCCAATGAATATATGGGAAAGTCTCAATGGGATTTAAAAGATAGGGAAGTGAAGATAAGACTAATTCCTCCAGTGTTTTCTCATACGATGATGTGGAAGCACCTATTAAGAAAGGATGAAATTTCCTGGAAGTTGAAATGAAAAGTAGAGATTTATGGATTCAATCGGGGAACAACAACAAAAATACTTCTCATAATTTCACAAATCATAGGAAGATGCAAAATTTGATTTGGGAGATGAGGACTTCTAGTGGTGATATAGTTAGCTACTTCAAGGATACTATGGAACTAGGTATAAGTCACTTTTCAACCCTTTATAAAGAACCTAAGAGTTGTATAATTGTGGAGATAAGTTATGCAGATCATTCATTTGATTCCAAGATGTATAAATGAAGAGCATAATTGTTTACTTGAAGAGGATGTTTCCATTGAAGACATTCAGAAGACCTTGATATCTCTTAAAAAAGAGAAGAGCCATGGTCCGGATGGGTTCACTATTGAATTTATCTAGCTTTTTTCAATTTGCAAAAATATGACCTCCTCAAGGTTGTTCAGGAATCCTAAGAAGTTGGAAATGTTGTTGAATCCCTTGAACTCGACCTTAATTGGCCTTATCATGAACCAGATGATATCTATTTGGATGATTTTAGGCTGATTCGTTATGCAATCTCATTTATAAATGAATTTCCAAAATTATAACTAACATATTGAAATGGATCTTGTCAAGTATCCTCTCGAAAGAACTATCTTTATTTCTTTTCAATGGTTAAATACACAATCTGCTAGAACCGACATAAGAATGTTTGCACTCCATCAAAGTTCAGACGTTGAAAGCAATAGTGTTAAAATTGATCTTGCAAAATCCTATGATAAGGTAAGATGGATATATCTTAGGATTATACTTATTGACATGGGAATGAGTCTTACAACAGTAAATTGGATTATGGGTTCTATTTAGATTGCGACTTTTATCATATTGCTCAATGGCTCCCCAACTAGTTTTTTTAGAGCTTCTAGGGGACTGCGAAAAGGTTGTCCATTGTCTCTCTTTTTTTTCTTCTAGTGGCGAAAGGGCTCAATATGTTAATCAAAGATTACATGTCAAACGATGATTGAAAAGGGGTTATATTTCTAATTCAATGGTGCTTTCACATCTCTTGTTTATGTATGAAATACTAATCTTCGAGCATGGATCAATTCAAGAGATTTCCAAGATAATGAATACTCTTGATTTGTACAATAATGGCTGACAATGGAGGACTTGGGTTTAGATGGATCTTGTGCGGATGAATGGGGTTCTTATCTAAAAAAATTGGCACATGGAGCTATAAAGTTGTCAAATGAAGAATACAAGTTATGTTGGTCAAAAAACTCCTCAAGTATCTATACTATGAAAGTGTGATATGTAGTTATGGTGGAAGAAGATTTCTTGGGTGACAAGAGATGGTGGTGGGGTATCTTATGGAAATACTCTAGACCGCTTAAACTAAAATTCTCTTATGGCTCATAATGACAAATAAAGTGTTAACTTGTGATAATGGTTTAAAGTGAGGCTATATTGGACCAAATAAATGTAGTTTATTTTCTAAGCAAGTGAAATATGTTTATCATATTTTTATAAAATGCAGTTATACAAAAAAAACCTAGAAAGAGGTCAAAACAATATTAAGGGCAAAGTCAAATTTGAACAAACTTTTTGTTGAGGATTGCTGCAAGGACTGGATGTTGGATGCAGCAGTGAAGGATCTCAAAGTGTTCCTAGGTCAATTTCCTTATTGGAATTGGTGGACCAATAACTTATTTTTTTTCAAAGATAAGTTTATTCCAGCGCAATTTGTAGCTCATTTGATAATCAATTTGACAAAGGAATTTCATATTATCCTAAAAAAATAGAAGAATAAGAATGCCAAGACGCTAATACTTAATTATGAAATACTATGGGGCTACTTCGACAACACTAGTCAAGGTCAATAACAACACTTATTTCCACTTGAAGTATGAGCCTAGTAGGGGATTCAATACCCATGTGGAGATATACGCTATATGGATTTTGCTTAGGGGCACCATATTAAATGGGTGCAAAAAGATTGAAGTCCTTGGAGATTCCAAGGCAATCATCTACTCATAAAATAAGAAATCCAAAATTGAGATTTTGAGTTTAAGGAATTTGATGTCAATCTTGGAGGAAGAGATATCCACCTTCGAATGGATAGTGTTTAATAACAATCATCGAGAGAGTAATTGTGAAGCAAATGAGTTATCCAAACAAGCTCTCCTCTTAACTAAAGGTACCATTGCTGAAGATGAATACAAGGACGACCATCTTCAAGCCAAGTTTGAAGTTTCTATGTATTAAAATGTCTGGATCGAGTTTCATATAGGGCTTGCGGTCTGTATTAGTTATAGTTTTCTTAAGGATTGTTGAGGTAATGTTGAGAAAAACAAAGAAGTGTTGAATGTTTATTTTTGTATGTGCCTCTTTATATTTGTGGAAGATAAAGAAGTAACTATCTTTGGGTAAATGAAAATATGTACAACTTTGATGCAGGGATATGAAAGCTTTTGGGATAGGTTTTGATCTTCAAAGACCAGTTTATGTATATTTTATTTATGGAATATAGAATATTTTTTCCTTTGGGGAAAAAAACACTTAAGCTATGATTTAATCAATGGCCATAATTCAATGAACTTAATAATAAAAATAAAGCATCCTTTTTTTATGGAATATACTCTGTCACGCATCATTTATATTTTCACAATCTAATATTTAACCTGATCTACACATAACATATTAGAATCATTGGGTTCATCATCACCACCAACATTCATGTTTTGTAAGAACATTTGTCTTAACCCTAACACATAGCTTTTGAATCAAGGGAAGACAACAACAAAATGACGCAATATATATATATATATATATATGAAAAAAACACATTATTTAAAAACTTACTAAATTTTTCCAGAAAAAAACATCCTATGTAAAGGATTCTTATATCCATGTGGCTAAGATTTCAGCATGGAGCTCATTTTTGCTTTTTGCAATTCATAAGATAAAATTTTAACTTGATACCTACAAAAGGATTTTATTCTTAGAACTCATTAGTGTCAGAATAAGAATGACTTCATTTTATCCATGCAATCAGATTTCAAACAATGAACCTAAGAACTGAGTCAACCAGGCCTTTGACTATTCTTTGTTTGGCCTGAAATAAATAGCGTGATTACAAAGATGCACAAAACTAAAAAGCCAATTCCTGCCAATTCTTGAACTATGGAAAAGTCGTATCCTACTAAACCCTCCTTGATGCCATTATTTAATATGAGCCAACCAAATTCTCATGTTAGCCCTTGAAGACCATGAAATTAAAAACAAGTTCCGATGCTGGCCCACAATATGCTTGGAACCATATACACTAAACATAAGCAAATAGCTCTAAAGGAAACCAACAAAGTTAAACAATATATGAAATTTGATTAAAGCTTCCTGACATTTTGGGCAAGGCAGAGTATTTTACAAAGCCAAAAACCCACTCATTTAGTTGAATCCTTTTCAGGCTAGATATTTGAGCATGTTAGGGCTGTCTTTGTCACGCTCCAAGAATTCCCTTGTCATTAAATCTTCAATCCGCTTTTTGATTGCTTTAATATCCGGCTGCCAACAAAGCGTATTGATTCGTGAAATGACTAACATGAAATGGAACTTGCAGCATTCCTTGTTCGACTTATGACCAAATAAATTAACCATTCTATAGTGCTTACCTTGAACATTCGTCTAAGTTGCTCAACACACTCTGCTACTAATTGTGCATAGGGTAAAACTTTTCTGCTCTTCATGATTCGAACAATACAAGCATCAATTGCATATAGTCTGTCTTTATACGCATCCTCAATAATCTTCTTCTTCTCATTCACAGGAGGAAGAGGAATCTACAATTCAGTAAAAACGCTATTATCAAGAGATCTTTTGATATTACAAGATCCATATGAAATCAAATAATTAAGGTTTGTTAACTCACCTTAACCTTTCTTGATTTGTCAGTAAATTTTGCATTAAATTCAAAGTAATCAGAATGTGTGACAGTTTTTGTGTTTGGCTCCTTATTCAAGACTTTGTGTTTTAAACATGAAAGTGAATATAGCAATCTAACAACATCTTCGTCAGACAGATTCAACTGAGATTTGATTTCTGAATAGCTCAATTTTTCTGCAGAATTGAACAGCAATACTACAGATCCCTGCACATTGAACATCCCCACATATTCCATTAACAAACAAATAAATACTATGAACAATCATTTATGCGAGGCAAGCAAATTTACAACTATAGATATGGGTGATTTCCCCTTGCTTCTTCCACACAGGTATTAATAGTTATGTAAAAGAAAAAGTAATTGTCAGCATTAGAAAAGAATATAGAAACACAAAATGAATCTTTCAAAACAAGGACAATGTAGAAACAAAATGCAAACAATCCTAAAACCACTAACTGCTAGTGCCTTGTCCAGAACCATATATGTGATCAATAACATCTCAAGTGGATGGCAGCAAATTGGCAGGAAAAAAAGGTGGATGGCAACAAATAAAAGAATGGAAAATAAAGAAACTAGATATAAAAATTAAAGAATTTACCTGATACGTAGTCACAATAAGCTCCACCGACCTGGCATTAAAATTGCCTAAAATATTGCACGTCCCTAAAGAGTATATCCATGTAAGCTTTCGATTTTTAGTTTGTGTCTTGTAGAATTCTTTAAATACCTCTACACATTTTACCTGTAAACAGAGGGTGCCAAACAATCAAAACTCACAAAATAATATTCATGGTTTCCACCAACTTCCAGCAACAGGTTGATAACTTTCAAGGATGGCTCAAGAGTAGGGCCCAATTTCAATGAATAACATAAATAGTAAGGTAGCGAGAACAGAGTGGGAACAAAAACAAATACATCCATAAAAGTTACAATCATTGAATTAGGAACTTGTTCAAATAAGAGAATCAATCATTGAATTAGGAACTTGTTCAAATAAGTGAATCAATGGTTTTTCATTAATAAGCTAAATAAAGTTACAATAATTGATAGATGATCGGGACACTAAAACACACAACACAAAACCATTGGGTGGTGAGTGCAACTACATACTTAGAATTTACCCACCAATAATTACTTAACATGCTTTGTGTTATACGCTTGACATTGAAGGCCTTGCTGAGTTGTTCTGACTGAAAGATCAACTCTTGAAAGAATTGTTCTTAAGAGGCAGGCTGAGAAGAGTAAAAACACTTGGTAATTGAAATTTGACAATCAATCATTGTTATTTGCTACAATTTGTAATTTGCAATTAAGTGTTTCAAACTTTTGTGGAGTGTCTATTTCCGTACATGTCTTGACCCACTTGCAAGGAATGCCAAAAAGATGTTGATTTATCAGACATAGCTTCTTTAAAAATTAAAATTACTCTACCCAAAAATCGCATCTCCATCTATGACACATCACTATTTTGGGATTCTCTCATTTCTCTTTCAATGCTAAAAAATTTTATTTCTGACATTTCTCATCAATCGTCCTACTGGTGCTCTCCCAAAGTCTAATTTGAAGAAAATATGACAAGAGAAGGAGAGAGCTGATACAGGTTATCTGAGAAAACATGGACTGGGGATCTAAGCTTGAGGGAAGGCATGATGAGTAGGGGTATGCTCAAGGACATCATAAACAAACTGTATGAGAAAATATAGATTGGGCATCTAAGTCCAGACGTATATTTTGCAATTAGTAAGTCTCGACGTATATTTGCAAGAGGTTTATGAAAATATTGCAAGTACCTTGTGCAAGTAAGATTGTCACTCGCATCGAAATTTCTAATAAGCTCTCCTTGATAGTCGGATTAAACTATACAACTGAAGCTACTGGGAAACAAACTATGCAATCTCTAGATTATAATGAAGTTAAGATTTTCCCTATGAGGCCCTATGAGGCGTGGTGTGGATGATATAGGTGTGCAGAAGACTATCTACCAGCATAGATCCATCTTAAATCCGGATTTATCAATACCAAGAGGGATCAAATTTCTTGGTAAAAATTACATCTAAATAAATTTGATCCTGATCCTGTCAGTGCTTGATAAATTTGGATTTAAGATGGATTCATGCTGCTTTTAATTTTTTATAACTTCTGTATGAAATTTAAAATTTAGTCTACATGTACTATCCAAAAGTTATTTATTTTTGTTGTTGTCACATATGTTACATGACAACATTTCCCCATACTGTGCTATGTCTGGCACCTCACATCTCTCTGCAAAAATCAAGAATGCAAAAGGCCCCTTAGGTCGAACCAGATTCAGATGGTTCAAAGGTTAAGCTATGGAGCTTTAAGCTATGGAATCCATACCTGACTCACTGTGTGGGAACCAAGGAAGGACAGTGCCGTGGATATCATTGATGGTAACAAGCTAAATGAAGAGATCTCTCTCATGATGGGGCAGTTGGAGAATGAGAAGAATCCAAATGCTAACTACAAAAATGACACGGAGGTTAAGAATGACCTTCAGTAAGGCTTTCCGATATCCAAGTTATAGGCAGAAGGGAAAAAAAGAAGAAGAAAAATTGGAAGAGAGACTGCAATCATTTCAAAAATTGTGACCTTTGGATCAGGTATGCTCCAAAGCTTTTAAGTAATGAAAATATTGTTTTTGTACTGTATATAAGCTTGTGGGTTTCAAAAATATCACATAAGAACATACTGCTTCATCAATGATTGGCTAGTCAAGAAAAGTTCTTATCCATTAAGAAGATTAGCTCGATTCACTGACAGTGAAATGAAAATTTATCCAACCACATCAAATCAATAGATACCTCAATTCCCCTTTGGTATTGGTGTCTGGTCAATGAAAACTTATCCAGCCACGTCAAATATATAGATATCTCAATATCCCCTTTGGTATTGGTGTCTCATCTGCTAAGCAGTGAAGAAGAGTATAGAACAAAATTAGGGGCAACTACAGAATTGGATCCATGAAGATCTAACTTTGGCAAGGTACACTGCCATCCTGGGTAGAATGTTATGAGTTCATCACATTTATTACTACTGCATTTTGCTTCAGTAAATAGGATATACTGCGAAGGTTTTTATGGGGAAAACAGGGAATGAAGAAAGGTCTAACACTACTTGTTTAGGAAATTTTTACTATTTCCAAGGATTAACAAAGCCTAGGGTTGACGGCTTTCTTCTATCAAGGAATGGTCTTGAAAACAAAGTGTATTGTAAGAGCCACATTGAGATGCCAGTTATTAGATTTTTATTAGACACCAATTAGAAAGAACCTGATATCTCGAGAATTACAGGACCTCTTGGACTCTTCAATGATGTGATTAGAGAGACTCCTTTCAAGATAGCTGGTTCATCAACATTAAAGAGGATCTAGATTGCCAAAAGAGGCTTTCATACCTGGGATACACAATGGATTCTCACTCCCATAACGGACTAGACTAGAGAACAATGCCTAGATCTCAGTGCCTCTGAATTGCTGAAAAATATGTGTTTTGTAGTTGCACAACATTCAACATGCAGCTCAATATTAGGCCCTATATGGAAGGACGGACACTGTAATTGTGATAGGCCTATATTATTCAAGTACTGTGACACGAGAAAACTATGTCTATTAGACCAACCATCTCAAATGTTGAAAGAATAAATATCAAATAGGAAATAAGTGCTTTAGGACATAGTACAATGGTTTAAAGACCTACTGTTTGTTCTGTACTTTTTTGTAATATACCAAACTGATATTTTCCTGTTTATGTGTATACTGTAGATGGCTCATAGAATTACTCCTTAATCAAATAGGAAAGCAAACCCCGAACTTTGCATGCATGCAGTTGCACGCAAATATGTGCCCTAGAAAAATATTGAGATGCTATAAAATAGGAGAAATCAATGCATGTACATACCAGTATATAGATCAACTGATGGTAAAGAGACTGGTCCCAGTATGCAAGGATTTTGCCGGAGGAATAAGGAGATACACCAAATCGTCCTCCACAGATGAATGCGCCATCCTCTCAAACTATATAAGCTCCAGAATAATAAATAAGCTGCTACTGGAAGCCCAGATGATGTGCACTAGGGTTAAAATACCCCTCTGATGATGATGGAAGCAACATGCGGAAGTTCTGAACCCTGTTGGTAGGAAAACGAATTGCTTTGTCTCTAATCACGGCGACACGATGTGACGGTGAAACCCTCTGGCTGGATGAATAATCAACCTCCCGGAATAACTGCTGAATGTAACTTGATGATGAACTAATGCTGAACCTGAATGATCCAACCTAATGATGAACTAAGGCAGATAGATTTCGCTGCCAAAATACACCAGTTAGCTAAGCATGCACTCAACCCCAACTTAGCTCGCCGAGCTCTCCAATTTGACTCCACGAATCAATTATCACATAAGTGACTTCTCCATTCACTTTATCTTTCTTTTATAACTCTCAACTGCGAAAACCCTAAATTTTGACCTAATTAGGTCACTTTATCTTCTAATTTGCAATTGACTTGCATGCATACGCATGGAGACTTAATCGGGTGCATGCATCATTAAATAATGCCCGAATGTCATGCATGCAGGTGGCCTTTGGCTCTAGTGGCCCTCTTCGACCCAATGGTGATATAATATTGATGCCCTAGATCTTCTATATATGGCATCAGTCTTTGGCTGATTCCTTGACTGTCAGTACCCTCTCGAACCTATAGGAATCACATAGGTTAGGGGGCTGGTCCTCAATGCCTAAGTAGAAGAGGACATTACAGTCCTCCCCACTCGAATTTGCTTGTCCTCAAGCAACCGTAAAGCTGGGTGCTGTAATACCTGTTCTGCCTCCCAAGTAGCCTCCTCTATAGGCAGATCTTTCCACTGAACCAAGTAATCTCTGATGATTCTGTTCCTCAGTTTCCGCTTTCGCACCTCTAGGATGCGCTCCAGAATCAGAACCAATTGCCCCTCGTCATCAAGGGGAGGTAGCTCGGAAGATGTAACAATCTGTTGACCAACCACCTTCTTGAGATTGGAGACATGAAATACGTTGTGAATCTTGCTCTCTGGGGGTAGTTCTAGCTCATATGCTACCTCTCTGACCTTCCGAATTATCTTGTATGGACCATAGAAACGAGGTTGGAGTTTTTCTGCTCTTTTCTTTTTAAGAGATGACTATCGGTAAGGCTGGAGGCGTAAATAAACGAAGTCTCCCATCTCAAAACTGCGCTCAACTCTGTGCCTGTCTGCATATATCTTCTGTTGATTCTGAGCAGCCTGTATGTTCTCCCTGAGTATCTTGAGGATATCTTGACCTCCTGAATCCACTCCTTGGCCTTGGGGGCCCTGGTATCGCCAAATATCCGGTCTGCAAAAGTGGAAGCATCATACCCATACAGGGCTTGGAAAGGGGTCATCCTAATGGTCATATGGTAGGTGGTGTTGTAACAATGTTCACCCAAGTGTAACCATTTGATCCATGTCCTCTACTAACTTGATACGTAATTTCTCAAGTATCCCTCAATCCATTTATTAACAATCTTTGTCTTCCCGTCACTCTGCAAATGATAACTTGTGCTCATGGCTAACTCGGTCCCCACTAATCGGAAAAGCTCTTGCCAAAAGGCTCCTGTGAATTTGCTGTCCCTGTCACTGACAATGGTCTTGGGTAACCCATGGAGTCTAAATGCCTCTCTGAAAAATAGTTCTGCTACCTGTGCTACTGAATAATCTGATGATATGGCAAAGAAGTGAGCAAACTTAGTCAATCTGTCCACTACTACGTACAAGAAGTCTCTGCCTTGGACCTTGGGCAGCCGAGTAATGAAGTCCATAGAAATGCTCTCCCATTTCTGGTCGGGAATATGTAAGGGATGTAGTAAACCAGCCGGGTGGATGTGCTCTATTTTGTTTTGTTGGCACAAGCTGCACTCCCTCACATGTTGTATCACATCTTTCTTGAGGCCCTTCCATGAGAACCTTTCTCTAATCTATCTGTAGGTCTTGAGAAATCCCTAATGCCATGCTAATGGTGAATCGTGCGATGCCTGTAAGATTTTCTTCTTGAGGGGAGACTCTGGAACCAAGAAGATTCTGTTTTTGTAGTATATGATATCATCAATGACCCTGTACCTATCATCTTGAATCTGTCCATCCAATAGCTCGCAAGCAAACTTATCTTTGGATTACTCAACCAAAAGAAGAGACCTCCAATCTGATGAGATGCTCATAAGGGATAAAGTAGCTAGTCGTCTAGAAAGTGCATCGGCCACTACATTGCTCTTCCCCTTTACGTACTCAATCTCGAAGTCATAAGCCTGAATTTTACTTACCCATTTATGTTGTCTCTCGTTTAGCTCTTTCTTCTCTAGGAATTATTTCAGGCTGTTGTGATCTGTCTTAACCTTGAACTTGGCACCTATTAAGTACTAACTGAACTTGGTTAGCGCATGGAGGATAGCTAACATCTCTTTGTCATATATCGAATAGTAGCGCTCATAGTCTTTGAGCTTCCTGCTCTCAAATGCAATGGGGTGGTTGTTCTGCATCAAAACTGCCCCAATTCCCTCTCCTGAAGCATCACATTCTAACACAAAGGATTGAGAAAAGTCTGGCAAAGCTAATACTGGGCATGAACTCATTACCTCCTTCATTTTCTCGAATGTTTGTTGTGCTGCTTCCGACCAACTAAATGCTCCCTTCTTGGTAAGATCTGTGAGGGGTGTGGTCATCTGTGAGAATCCGTTGACATACCTCTTGTAGTAGGTGCAAAGGCCCAAAAAGCCCCTCAGTTCTGTCACATTTTTAGGTGTAGGCCAATCCAAAATTGCCCGAATCTTCTCTAAGTGCACCTGGACCCCGTTGGCCCCTATCACATGTCCTAAGTACAACATCTCCTGCATACCGAACTCACACTTGGACATTTTGGCATATAGTGACTGCTCCTATAGAATACCAAGTACTTCATCAAGATGTCTCAAATGTTCTTCCCAAGTCCGACTATATACCAATATGTCGTCGAAGAATACCAGAATATATTTACGCAACTATGTCCTGAAGATATGGTTCATGCATGATTGGAAAGTAGCTGGTGCATTAGTGAGCCCAAATGGCATCACTAGAAACTCATAATGTCCGTAGTGGCAACAGAAAGTGGTCTTTGGAACATCCTGTTCCCTAACCCGAATCTGATGGTACCCTGAGGAGAGATCAATTTTGGAAAAGTACTTTGCCCCTTGTAGTTCATCCATTAACTCATCAATCCTAGGGATGGGATACCT
Source organism: Pseudotsuga menziesii (assembly GCA_001517045.1). Taxonomy (NCBI): domain Eukaryota; kingdom Viridiplantae; phylum Streptophyta; class Pinopsida; order Pinales; family Pinaceae; genus Pseudotsuga; species Pseudotsuga menziesii. The sequence goes on along the minus strand of LPNX011159365.1, from coordinate 138,194 downwards.
GTTCTTTATGGTCTTCTTATTGAGTGCCCTATAATCAATGCACATGCGTAAGGTTCCATCCTTTTTCTTCACTAGCACTACCGAAAATGCAAAGGGACTGGAGCTAGGTTTGATGTATCCCAGCCTGAGTAGTTCCTTGATTGTACTCTCGATCTCATCTTTATACCTCTTGGGATGTCTGTAAGGAGTGGTGATAACTGCTTGGGTCCCCTCCTCTAACTCAATAATATGCTCAAATCCCCTATCTGGAGGTCGACCTGCTGGAAGGTCTCCAAATACTACCTTGTGCTTCTGTAGTAAGGCCTCTATATCTACTGGATGTTGTGTGGTCTCATCTGGTGGTTTCCTGAAGGTAACCATACACTCTGCAAGCCACTCAATATCTCCCTGCCGAAGTACTGTCTCCATCCTGCGTGATGTCACTGCTGTGGGAGGATAGGTATTCATCCCTCTCAATACCATCTTCTGTCCTTCTGCTCCTGTAAACTCCATCTCCATGGTCTGGTAATTTGTGGAATACTTCTCTATGGAATACAGCCACTGAACTCCTAGTACCACATTCATGTCAGGTACATCTACCACATAGAATGTCTCTATCATTGTATAATTCCCAAGCGTTACCTTTAATTTAGGAATCCTCTAACTACACTCCTTGGTGTGACCTACTGCTGCTACCGAAAACCCATCAAATCTCTCAGTCTAAATGTCTCTCTTTTTAACCCATACAGCATCAATAAAGTTGTGGGATGCCCCCCCATCTATCAGTACTCCCACTCTGTGGCCCTGTACGGTACCTCTGATCCGAAGAGTGTGGAATCTAGGAACCCTTGTCATGGTAGCAATGGTACCTCTTGAGGCCTGTCCCTCAGCAACTATCTCTGTTGTCTCTCCTTGCTCCTGATCTTGGTAATCCTCATCCTCCTCGCTGTCGAAATAAGCCTCTATGTAGTAGGCCTTTCCTTTTCCTGAACATTTGTGACATGGTATCCATGGTTCCCGGCAAGTGAAACATAACTTTTTTTCTTCTAAGGTCCTGTCGGGTATCATTGTCCATCCATTCTTTCTTGGGCCATGGTTTGCTTTCTTTATCTTTAATAGGAACATTGGTCCTGGGAGGAAACCTATTTTTGGGCACTGCATCCTGCAAGTCTTTAGTCCGTCTGATGGCATCTTCTAGGGTAGTGGGCCTATAAGACTTGACCCATCCCCGTAAGGGTTCAGTGAGAGCCTCAATGAACAACATAATCAACCTGCTCTCTGATATATCTGTGACCATGACTGCTATCCTCTGAAACTCAAAAATAAAAGCATCTACACTCCCTGTCTACTTGAGCTGTGCTAGCTCCCTAAAGCGTACCTTTGGATCCTTCTGATCAAACCGCTCAATGAGCCTCTGTGTAAAATCTGTGTATGAGGTGATGGTGTTGTGACCCAGTGTCACTAACCCATGGTACCACCACTCATGTGCTTCTCCGTCCAAATGCAAAGTAGCCAATTTAATGGCATCTATCTCAATCATGGGGTTGAGCTAGAAGTATGTATCCAACTTTTGCATCCAATTCCTAGCTGGGCCACCCCGGGTGCCCTCAAAGATAGGGATAGTCAGTTTCCCTACGGTGCGCTGTAACTCATAGTTCTGGGTGAATGGCCTATTGTAAGCTTTGGGTTTGTTCTTACTTTTAAAGTGGCAGAAGTCAGTGAAGGTCATGGCTGAATGGAAGTCTTCTCCTATTCTCTCGGATAGGCACTCATGGGTTCTTCTGGTTCTACTTGTGCTAGAGGCACTGCAGCTGGACTATCTAAGAATTGAGGCATGGTAGGTCGGAAAGGCTTGTATATATGGGGATGGCTCTGCATGTTGATATGTAAGTGCTCCCTACTACTGCTGGTGGATACCCTATCACTGTTGGGAAATAAGGGACTATGTGGGGTGGGCCCATTCTTCTTAGTCATTTGCCTGAAGGTGCTCATCATTTCTTTTTGCTCAGTGGTGAGTTCTTTTATGGCTGATATGAGACTATTGAAAGGTATTTTATCATCATCGGCCATTGTTTCTTTGCCTTTTTCAAATTGATACTCTCTGTTCCCCAAATCTATGTCCTCTAACTCCTCTTCTCTATCTCTATACCTCTGTCTCCTGTGAGTAATGTTGTATGGGTCTCCTAGATTCATTTATAATTTTTGCATGCCCACAGCTGGCAAGGAAAATAGCTCCGATACCACTGTAATATCCCAAACTGATATTTTCCTATTTATGTGTATACTGTAGATGGCTAATAGACTTATTGCTTAATCAAATAGGAAAGCAAACCCTGAACTTTGCATGTATTTGCATGCAAATATGTGCCCTAGAAAAATACTGAGATGCTATAAAATAGGAGAAATCAATGCATGTACATACCAGTATATAGATCAGTTGATGGTGAAGAGACTGGTCCCAGCATGCAAGGATTCTGCTGGAGGATTAAGGAGATACACCAAATCATCCTCCACAGGTGAATGCGCCCTCCTCTCAAACTATATAAGCTCCAGAATAATAAATAAGCTGCTACTGGAAGCCCGGATGATGTGCACTAGGGTTATAATACCCCTCTGATGATGATGGAAGCAGCATGCAGAAGTTCTGAACCCTGTTGGTAGGGAAACGAATTGCTTTGTCTCTAATCACGGTGACACGGTGTGACGGTGAAACCCTCTGGCTGGATGAATAATCAACCTCCCAGAATAACTACTGAATGTAACCTGATGATGAACTAGTGTTGAACCTGGATGATCCAACCTGATGATGAACTAGGGCAGATAGAGTTCGCTGCCGAAATACACCAATTAGCTGAGCATGCGCTCAACCACAACTTAGCTCGTCGAGCTCTCCAATTCGACTCCACAAATCAATTATCACATAAGTGACTTCTCCATTCACTTTATCTTTCTTTTATAACTCTCAATTGCAAAAACCCTAACTTTTGACCTAATTAGGTCACTTTATCTTCTAATTTGCAGTTGACTTGCATGCATGCGCATGGAGACTTAATCGGGTGCATGCATCATTAAATAATGCCCTGATGTCATGCATGCAGGTGGCCTTTGGCTCTAGTGGCCTTCTTCGACCCAATGGTGATATAATATTGATGCCCTAGATCTTCTATATATGGCATCAATCTTCGGCTGATTCCTTGACTATCAGTACCCGCTCGAACCTATAGGAATCACATAGGTTAGCGGGTTGGTCCTCAATGCCTAAGAAGAAGAGGACATTACATTTTTGGAAGTGGATTGGAATTTGAATGAATAGATTGCTTGCCAGAGATCTTTGGGACATGGTATTCCTTGCGGCATTTCTTTCTTGTGGATGGAAGAGTAGGTGCATGGAAACGTTACATATGCAATGTAGAAAATCCAATTTAAGGTAATTTTTTGGCCTCTAAAGCTGAGTTTGCAAATCAGATTTTGAATAGACTTAATATTAAATAACATCAAGAAAAATGCAGATTCCCTAGATCTGGTAGCTAAAGATGAAATGTTGCTGTTTCTATCCTATGTAACAGTTTCTTTCCAGTCCCATTTAATCATGCAAAATACTTTAACAATTCCCTTCAGTTACATGATGCACTAATAGACTTCTAAAAAAATGACTTCCATTCTGTGATTTACTCTTCTGATTGAATAATTGAGGTGTTCACAAAACAACTTCAAGATACTTCCAATTGATATCATATTCTTTTATTTCTAATACCTTTTGTGGAAATACTGGGAAATACAGAAATACCTCAAATTGATATCATATTCTTCGATTTCTAATACCTTCTGTGGAAATAGTGGGAAACACAGAAATCTTACCATCTCAACAGGCAAATTGAGATCAAATGACTTGTAGCTGGGCCAGAATCCAGTGTTCAAGACTGTTACAGTGAATTCAATTCCAGGATGTGCATGCCCATTATCATCAATATATTTTTGAAATTCTGGTGTGTTCTCCCGTGCCAAAGTCAAATCAGTAAGCTGAGAAGAAATATATAAATTAGAACAACATGAATCAAGGAGATTTAAATTATTTCTCAGGGTTTCAAATTATAAATATACAAGGGTTTCAAATTATAAATACACAAGCTGTAAGCATTAAACAGACTTGAAAAAAAGTAATATTTTGTGTACCATTCCCTCCATCTTTGAAGTAAACTGGCTTCCACATTGTTGCTTCAATTTCGTTAAGATGCTCCGTTCATGTTCATCATTTTCACTTTTATCAAATATAAGTCGGTGTGCTAGTTTTTTCCTACAATGTTCAAATACAATGTACCTTGTTCACTCATTGCTTTTTGTTAAGGTTGTTAGCCAACCATAGCTGGTACACATTTATAATCTATAACAAAAAAAACATCAAATAATCTGCAATCTATTCCTCAAATTCTCTCACAAAAAAGGTGAATGCAACTTAAATTTACTTGCATAGTAATCAAAACAGAAAAAAAAAGCCAAAAATTTTGGAAGCTTTCCATTCAATAGTTTTCTTAAAATGATCAGCAAAAGCTAGATAAGATCTTACTTATTATAACATATATATGATTTATTTAGGAAATAAGTTTTGAAGAGGTAGATATGAGAAACCTACCTATAAAATTCTGAAAATAGATCTTTATCATCGATGTATGCAAAAAGCTTTACCACCTGCAATATTTATGAATAATGATATCAGCACTCAAGTAAGCTACGTAATTTTTAAATTTTATAATTACAGTAATCCCAAAAGAAATGCAGCAGCCACCTTCTCAAGTGTCTCTTCAATATCTTCATCCCTTAATTTTTCACTGCTACCCTTTTTCAATAGGTTGTCACAAAAAGTAGCCAATAATTCTGCACTTGTGTTTCCTGCTACTCTTCTGTTGCAAAATACCTCGAATGCTTCTTTTAAGGCCTGCAAAAGTTCATAAAATGAAATAAATCTTATATACATAACATCTGTAAAAAACATTCTTAAGGAATAAAAAACATAGAAGAATGACAGTGAATGAATGTAATACGCAAGCAAACCTTGTGGAAAAGAGAATGGTTCACAAAGCATGTGCTGACATACTGCAAATACTTGTCACGCAATCCAATAACTTCCCAGACAAATGTCTGCAAAAAGAAATAGAGATATTGGAAGAGTAAAATTAAGTAACTGACAAATGTCTGCATACTCAAGTTATATTTACCATGAAACACTGTCAACTTTTCTTTGAATTGAAGCTGAGTAGATTATTTCTCAAGATGATCAAATTCAAGATAATGCTCATTGGATGTGAGATGATTTGAAGAAATGAACATCTTGTATAAAGATGACAAACACACACTAGAATCAAAGCCTTCAGTGCCACTAGTTCAGAAATTTCTGAAGTTTATTCATTTTCATCTCATAAGGACCAAAGATAAATGGCTATTCCATGGGGTCTTAGTCTATCACAGGGGCCATTTTGCAAAAGTACCCACACAGGAACAAGTGAGATTCAACACATCAAATTATAAATCCAATTTTAAACTTAAACAACTAAAACTGGAAATAGAACCCTTTAAAGTTTAGATTGCCAGAATATAAAGAACTAAAACTGGAAAAAAGACCCTTCAAATTTTTTATTGCTAGAATACATGGCAAGTAACTAGACAATCAATAAGCTCTCCTGGTCCCAAAAATCTTTGTCAATAAGTTCTCCTAGCCCCACAAGGCTTTGTACAGAGACCTATAGGAGATGCCCTGGGAGGCAAAAAACTTAAAAGAGCTAATGTATATAGCAAAGAGATTCAAGGAGAAGCAGATATTGGTGAATTCTAATAAGCCAGCCAAAATATTTCTCTGCCACATAAATAAAACAAAAGACCATTTTGACCTTGCTTTTAGTTGGTTAATCAAAACTTTCAGCTTCATGACCACCTACTTTGGTCCCATTGATAAGATGAGATTATATGATTTTATTAATGTCCAGCAAATGACTACACCAAGTAGGTCAACGGGACTCTCAAGTACATCCAATGTCAGTACATAATCAGAGTTCATAAGCAGAGCCTAATGCCGCTCTATTAAAAGCGAAAAAAGAGCAAAATCCATCGCTTAAAGAAGCAAGAAATAAGTGCTAAAACCATGACAAGTATAAATGATGTCAATGCGTGTTGGAACTAGATGCCCAGGCAGAATGAGGGTAGAGAGAAGGTTTATCAGCTTAGTCATCAATCAATGCAAAGGGGTTGATGCACTATCTGATAATGTCATCTAGAGAATACCTAGGATCAAGGTGCCTATCTAGGTAAGCCTAGCAAGAAACCTAGGAGAAGCCCTAGATTGAGGAGGTTCACCACTCGTAATATCCAATGTCAAGGTGAAGAATCTCCAAATGGAAGATTAGCTGCTCGGCCAAACCTGGAGAGTAGCAATCTAGACTTTGCATGGAGAAGTCCAAACAGAGGACCTCTGACAGTCAATTTGTCAATCTGTTTCGTGGAGTCTGCCAAAGAGTGATGATGGGATTCCTCAATAATGGTATCAAACGTGAAGATATGAACAACGGTATGATACTTCAAGTGAAATCCTACCTATCCTTTGGACCTAAGGAGTATGCCTATGCTCAAGCTCATGTGATAGCCACAAACAAAGAACTGTAGCTAATGTTTGGAAAAGGTGTGGCCATGTTGGTCCTGTAATTGTTTGGATCTAAACAAACTTTGGATTTCAAAAACAAGTGGATGGTATGGTAGAACTCAATATCTTAAAAATCAAAAGTGAACTCAAAATTGGCTGAGGGTCAGACCAAACTTGGATAACAAGATAAAAAAAAACACAATTTATGAACCAGTTCACTAAGAAATACATAAAATCAAGGTTCGAACCAATAAAACCCTTTCACAAATAGTTCAAGGTCCACAAGGCATGAATCAATCTAACTATTCGGTTCCAATTTCAATTAGGCCATTTTTTAAAACACTCACAAGACCATGATTAAGGGAAACCTTGACAAACATGATTAAATAAATCTAGAATGTTGACACAAGAGTGAATTCCATGGTTGAGGAACACACCCAATGACCACTCATGATCATGACCGAAACAACTCAATTTATGAACCGGTTCACTAAGAAATACATAAAATCAAGTTTTGAACCAATAAAACCCTTTCACAACTAGTTCAAGGTCCACAAGGCATGAATCAATCTAACTATTCAGTTCCAATTTGAATTAGGCCATTTTTTAGAACACTCACAAGACCATGGCAAAGGGAAACCTTGACAAGCATGATTAAATAAATCTAAAATGTTGACACGAGAGTGAATTCCATGGTTCAGGAACACACCCAATGACTACTCATAATCATGACCACTCTCCTCTTGTCGCCATGCAAAATTATGAACTAGGTACATCATAGATGGAGGTAGTATGTGAGAACATGGACTCAAGACCTAGATCAAGTGGGAGAGCAACATGTCAAAGGAAAAGGGTGTGCTGAAAGGCCTTAGGTGAATGGAAGAGCTGCTCACGAAGCTCTCATCCCCTTATGGAGAGATCTTCACCCTTTTTATGACAAACGAGACAAATAATCTTTTCAAACGTGGGGAATGAAAGGGGGTAATATGAATAAAAATAAAGGTGTCTATAGAGGTGTTCACTGTTTTCTACTAGTGGTTCATTGGGGGAATGTCAATGTTCAGGACACAAGAGAGGTGCCTAATGGTGTGTGGTTAGAAATCAAGGGAAACCCCTTAAATGGCCTTAGAGAAAATATCATGCTTGGACATACTTGTCTAAAGGGACAAGAGGTGTAGAAGAGGTGAGACCAATTGGTGAAGGCAAAAAATACAATGAGCACATGGTAGACAAAGGAACAGGTATGAGGTCATAAGGTGTTAGATGTGAGGAAGAAACTCCTAGTTGGCAAGGACAAAGTCAACCATGGGGGAGCATGTGAAGGTGTCAATATCCAAAAAGCATGGGAGACCATTCAAGAAAAGCAAGTTCTATCCCACTAAGCTTGGATCGATCTCGAAGAAAAGAATGGCATCCTTGAATCTGTCATGAATCAATATCTATAAAGACCTTATGCAGGCAATGAAGTCCCCCAAGAAGATAAAATCACCCAAATTGTAGTGAGAAATGTCCACAATACAAGCCAAGGAAGGGGTGCCCACCAAACTAAGTATGGAGTGTAAAGTTCGTTGAAAGTAGCAAATTGCATTGAAAATCACAGATAAGACATGCTTCTACACCACAGATAAGACATGCTACTACACCACCAAATCTAATGATGCTACCAAAATGGCAAGATCCCTATCTCTGAGCTAGAGACCAATGACAACATGTGATAGAAAGTAGCTCCAACTAGCAACTCACGTGGGGGTCAATGAGAAAAAGGAAGTCTCAAAAATATTTTATGCCATCTTTGTGGTTTGATATAACAACTTCTGGTAAAATTTGGTAAGCATGGCTTTTTATAGATTTTTTGTAGGTTCTAAAGTTATTTGCTTTCTTCCATGAACATGAATGTACTGGATTTTAAATATAATCTAAAAGCCCTTCTGCCACAAAAACTAACAAAATATAAATACCTGCTCCCATGGACCAACAATATTCATTTTCTCTGACTGCATCACAAAAGCCTTCTGGTCAGGATGATCATAAATAAGTGCTGAAGATGTTTTCAAAATTCCCATGCAACTAGAAAGCATAAAATTAAACTACAAAGTTTAGCAGCCTACAAAGATTTTATCCCTCATATACACCTAATTACTTTCATACTCCCTTTAAAATATGTACCTTCTTATTGCTTGCTGCATCTTCTGCTTGTTTAACAAGTGTTAGTCCCTCATTGGTAACATGCTACAAAGCATAGAAAATTGTCAGCAAAAATAAATTTTCTGAAGAATGTCCTATTTTCTCAAAACATCATTTTGAGTTCTAAAAAGCCTCTCATATAGGCCAATTTTCCATCAAGTAGCAAAGCAAAAAGAACTTAAAGAAGTACCTGTTTGAAAAATTGGGCCATTGGTTCCAGACCTTTTGGTATCCTACAGAACAACCTATACATCCTTGAAAGGTCATCCATCTGCGGTGAATACTCACTTTCAGTTTATTATGTTCATTAGAAGAAAACATACTAGAAAAAGGACTTCATATTTGCACACTGCAAAGCCATGTATCAAATTCATACCTTCCCATCCTTTAGCAAGGAATGACACCCTGAATGTTCCTTCTCCATAAGCTGATTTTCATATTGGGAAAGGAGTTCATGCTCTACTTTCTACACAGAAATATCCAAAAAGACAACCAAAAAAATGAGGTGAGAAAGATTGAACTAAAACAGTCCAAAAAATTTTGGTGTTCTGTTAAATGAGCAGAAACCTGTTTGACAGCAAGTTATGCACTCACAAGAACTCATACAAATGGATTCTTACCCCTAATAACTTTTGCTCACTGTCTGCATGTAAATAATGACTAACTCTTTTTTTCTCAAGCTTCAAGCATTCTTCAGCCTGTAAGAAGATAACACATTTTTGCTTTAGTTTAAAGGCCATTTCAACGAGTGTTTACATATAAATTTGCATGATAAAAACCAGAATTAGGGAAGACCTTGAGCATATAATCTGGACATGAATATTTCAGAATCCATGAAGCAGCCTTTCCATGGTAGTATGCAGCAGTGGCTTCCAACATGGCTGATTCAAAGTCTGTCTTGTAGTAGTCCATTTTATCCATCCCAATCTCCACGAAGATGCCCAAAACATTTTTCAGTAGAGCACGATCTATCTGTTTTCCCTTACGTTCCCGATTAATCTAAGACAGTCAACATAACCAATATATATCTAATGTTACAAGTCATGTAAAACCAAAAATATATGACTTGTCAACCAATAGAACTTACTGTTATTTGTAGCATGGCTGAGACTAAGAACATACCAGTGAAATCACTACATTTCTTACATTAGTCTTCTGTTCCTGATAAACCTGCAAGGAAAAGGAAAAGACATCGAATTTTTTAATTTTAAATATCCCCAGACTTAGGAAAAAATGTGTTTCTGTTAATCCCAAAACTATTAGAAGGGAAGAAACCAAAACATCTTGGACAAGCAAATAATTACCCGGTCACGAAAACAGACAATGCCAACTTCCTTAAGTGATAGACGAGACCCAATTTGGGTGAAGAAACGATCCAAATATGCAAAAAAGTGAGACATCCAACGGACCATTATCTTGTGATTATTCCATCGATTCACAAGTTCTCTCAACATAAACTCGTCATGTTTTTGCCTTAATACAGGCATCACCTAAAGTAAAACAACCAAGGCACTTTACAAAAAAACTCAAACGTGTAATTTACAATTAACTAGCTGGAAACATGAAACCCTTTCAAATATTATTGACAAAGATTTACATTGTGTGCAAGATGCACTCATCTCACATGTGAAAGAAAATAAAACGATATAGTCAATTAAAGCATCAAGCACTGCACATTTGAGCATGAAACGTGGCATGGCAATTAAAAATCATTTCCTATACAACATTTTTTCTTAGACAACATTTACTTGCGATTGTCGGTATTTAAGTTTGCTCGTTTCAAAATGATTTTATGTCATCTTTTTTCTGAGGACAAATTATAAAGATAAAAGTAGACAATGAAACATTTTATTATTATTAATAGGAAGCAAAAACGGATTCTTTTCAGAGAATAATGCAAGCATGTTGAACTCCTCTTCTGCCTAAAAAAACTATAGTAATGATCTCCTTCTATCTGTGAAAAACTCAATCTAATTTCAAGAAAGCATTGAACAAAATTTCAAGAAAGCAAAGAACAAAATTCAGATCTTTATCTGTTAACTTCACTGCCATCCATGTGAAATGCCATCCATGTGAAATTTGTAGTGGTATACATGGGATAATAGAAAAAACAATATACAATCAGTTGGATATGGAAAGCTAGCAGATTTGAGCATGAAACTAAATAGTAGGAAAAAGGAGACCAAAAAACTGCAGGAATAGAAAACTCAGACAGCTGAAGCCTAAAATCATAGAGCTTAAAAAAGGCAAAACATTGGGTTTATAAGTATGAAATAAATTGTGAAGTTCATTTATTTTTCTGGGAAATTCATTACTAATAGTTAATTCACTGAATGGGGGGTAATACACTGGGTTGAGTCTGAACGGGGATTTTAACTTGTTATTAAATATTTGGTTCATTCATAAGGAGAGTCATTAATATTAGGAGATAAAATGACTAATGAACGTGTAAGATTGACACAGGATCGGGGCCAGCTCAATCCAAAACTTTGAAGAAAGCCAACTTCCATAAAAGGTTGTACTCTATCATGTAGGATAGGGATTCATGCCACATAGGTCTTCTGTATGGTGTGAATTATTAGTATCAAGTAAGGTAAATGGGGTTCAAAGGGTGGATAAAGGCTTTTAACAGATTGTCAGTAGAAAGGCAAACAAAGAAAAGAAAAGATACTCAAATAATTGAATCATATCGGATGTGAAATTGTGTTAACTCAAAGAGTAATAACAGAAAGTATTTTTCTTTCCTTTATCTTCAGCTTTTCAAAAAAGCACTCTTAGTTCAGTTTGGTAGGATGCATGTCTCCCAAACTTGATAGTATGCAGAAATTGTGAAGAAAGAGAGAAGTAAAAGTCTACTTGTATGTTGAAATTTAGGAGAACGAAGAGCGAAATAGAGGAAGGAGATGCAGGATTGGAGGTAGTTTACGTGGTGCTAGAAGAATCTGGCATCCTGCCTATAACATAACCAGGTCTAGGAAGAATATTTTGTCCCTGCAAAAAACAAGACTCTGTTGAGGGTATTTTAAATGAGACTGCAATCGAATTTCACTGTCTGTACTATGCATGGAGTAACAATCAACATAGTCTGCTATATAGTCAGAATGACAATAGCTGATTTGAAGGCCTAACAGTATAGTAACTTGAAAACACAGGGCACGAACATGGCAGAGATTGGTGTCATCGATGGAAGGTTAATTGTGATTGTGAAGGTCATTTAAGCAACAAAGGATGAGAAGAGGGTGCTAAGGAAGAATTTTGATCTTGTGAAAACAAATTCTCAGCTTGGGGATGGGCTTCAGTCTCACTTAGCCAGAGATGACGATTTGCAAAGATGGTTGTGGCCACTGGTAAAATGGCAACACACTATAAATTGGGGTTCTGCTCGATGGGCAAATCTTCTTCCTTCTTTCTTTTCTGTAGGGGTTACGGGAGAGGCTAATTCAGTTGCTAAGTGTTTCTGCAGCAGTAATCCAACACTTCGGCAGCAGATAGTACTGGGTTTTAATAATGTTCATATACAATACAAAATTCTTTTTTCCTGTGAAATTAACAGACAACAAATATCTTAAAAGTGAACACTATTTTGTGTTTCCCTCTATCCTGCTGGTCTTTTCTTAGACCCCCAAATTCCATCAAAAACTTGAGCATCACCGTGGGGTTAATTCTTGGGTGGCCCCCCGTCCCAGAGGTGTGGGAGAGAGCAGATTTGAATTTATATAGGGTATTTTATTCACCCCCTTAGAGAAATGGACGGGAAGCCTACGTTGCTAACTAAATGACTAGACGGCGTATCTTTGCATAGTGCTTAAAGAGATAGATACAGGAGGAAAAGATACAGTGAAAGTGAAAGTGAAAGGCGTCACAAGGAATTTACCATCTGGATAGTCTCTCATGCTCCTCGTGACCATATATACGGGCAACCTTTTGTTACTGAAATTACCCCCAAATTCCATCAAAAAGATTATTATATGTTATTGTCAATCTTCAACTCATTCACCTCGTGCATCCTGCTAATTTTCTTACAAACTATCTCTAAACCATCAAAATTCTGGACATTCATCCTATGCTCTAGTCCGTCCAACAAGTTATGCTTGGCTTTTACACGCATCAACCTTCTACCTCAAAATATTGTCAAACACCTTTTTTAAATGTTCACTATAATACCCACTATAAACCAGGTACAATTATATAGGAAGGATGACCAGCTATATAACCACTTTATCCTGCTAAATATGGTCCAACTACGTCACTGTATGAAGTTTAATAGCTTGAATGTTGTTAGCTACAATAGAATAGTTCTCCGTGTCGAAGAATTACTCAACTTCTTAAGTCCAATCTAGAGTATCTAATCCATGGTCACCCATAAATTCTGTTACATAGAGACTGATTTGTGAACATTGTATGTTGAAGGTTTCGATGCGACTTTCAATGGGGTTATTCTTCAACATTGGAACATGTACAACTATTCTTTGTTTTATGTTCCTTGCATCCCCAGCCTTTGTCCTAAGGCTGTACTTCTCCTGTACTGTTCTTCATTCGTATTTCTTCTTCATGTGCAACCCCTTTTACTCAAATCTACTTATACCTCCTCTTCTGACTGTATGTATCATTTGGCTGTATGTTTTTCTTCTCCGCATTTTTTTCTCTTAATGGTCCTCACATTTTCTTGCAGGTATCATGTTTGATCATGATGGCAACCCCTACAACTCAACTATTATTGCTGTAAATATTATTACATTAAACTATGGTGATGTATCTAATCAAATGCCCAGCTTTGTATTCAAAAAGATTGTTTTAAAAAAAGCTTTCGAAATGCTCAAGTATTCCAAGAATGCTGCAATGAGGAAAGAGATTATTTCCAGACTTTACAAAACAGGCATATTGTGTTAAAAAAAGCTTTCGAAATGCTCAAGTATTCCAAGAATGCTGCAATAAGGAAAGAAATTATTTCCAGACTTTACAAAACAGGCAGCCAGATCAAACTACTTGACAAATTAGTAGTATGATCATTAAATACTACTAATTAGTTAAGTACGATCATTAAATACTAATATGAATTCTGATTTCATTGACATTTGTTATCAGGGAAGCTGGACAAAGTTTGACTGAATAGCATGGGAACCACGTAAAGTATATCTAAAGCCGAGATCCAGTATAATCACCACGTTTAGCCTAAGTCCGAGCTAACTAATAATCATACTAATCGAAACCTGATGTATAATGTTGAACTTCAAAAATAAGACTTTAATTCACCAGATTATCGTAATTTATCAATGGGTCTGGAATGTAAAGAATGAAGAAGAATAACCAAAATTGTATATTGCCAGTAAAGTTATATTAACATAAGGACAGAAATAAAACTCACTTACAGATGATTCAATGTATTCCACCAAAGTCGATTTGTATCTATCATACAGTTGTTGTGAGTAGCCATATAGACCAGGCTTTGAGGACAAATCGTAGACAGTTCTGTAATAAAGGTTAAGGCTTATTCATTTTACAAAGTTAAAAGATTTAAATATTGAGATTATAACAAAGAATAAGAAAAAGAGGGTATAGAGATTTTAGCCAAATAAGAAAAAGAGGGTATATATTGAGATTATAACAAAGAATAAGAAAAGGAGGGTATAGAGATTTTTTCCAAAGGATACGTATAAAGCAATGCATATTGGTCTGTATTGATTGGCTGCTCTGACACTCCCTCCAAGATGTTCTTTAACTTTGCAATACCTTTGTTTAGACGATGCAATCCTTGCTCCAAATCTATATCATTGCGATCAGCCATTTTTTTTTACTTTTATTCAATGAAAAAAATTTCATCTATGTAAAAATGTTTGATGCTTGTGCCCAGTGTACTGAAAATAGTAATTTTGTGTAATGTCCACTTCTGCAAGACATGGAGCACAATAGAGTAGTTATTAGCCATGCAAAAACTAACATAACATTCTATAGCCTAATTCAAATTCTAGATAGCTTCAGTTTTGGGGAGCATGCATAGAATTCACAATAGAGTAGTCATTAGCCATGCAAAAACTAACATAACATTCTATAGCCTAATTCAAATTCTAGATAGCTTCAGTTTTGGGGAGCATGCATGGAATTTACAATAGTTTAGGACAGCTTCCAAATTGTCACTAGAGTGCCGAAATTAGCTCAGCTTGCAAGGTACTTGGAAAGCTTGCTTTTGTTGCAAAGATATGTTGTCATGGGATCGATTTTCCCTTTATATAATGTTAAGCATAAGACCTAATTAAGAATGATTTGAAATTTGTGATCATGGCCTTAAAAATTAGGGCAACTCATTGGTAAACCTCTCTTAATCCTAAGATTAGGGTAATTCATTGGTAAAACTCTTAGTTGTCATTATTTTAAGTAACTTTACTATATTTTTTATTTGAATAATGAATATTAAATCTCTTAGTTTAGAGGGTTACTTCAAAGATCTCCATATTACTTATTTTAAGTCATTTTTATTATATTTTTTATTTAGATAATGAATATTAAATTTCTTAGTTTAGGTTGTTACCTCAAATATCCAATTGTGTCAGAACTCACTAGAAATCTTCCCTAAATTATTTGTTTTCTTTATTGCACCGAGAGTCCCGAAATTATTGCATCGAGAGAAGCCAGGTGCTCTCCAACCCAGTATGCGGAAGATCTTGTCAAGTTAGTCAGGTTATGCTAGCCCACATAAATATAAAATATTAAAAAATATAAAATATAAATTACAATACTTAAATAAATTATAAAAAAATTAAACTAGCATAAATCCATTTTAAACTGGGATCTATCAAGTTCCTATAGAGATCCAAATGGTTAAAAAATGTACACCTCAAGAAATTGGATCCCTCTAGGTGCTTGATAGATCCGGGTTTAAAATGGATCTATGCTAGTTATATTTTGCATCGAGTGAAGGGAGGTGCTCTGTAACCTAGTATGGGGGAGATCCTGCCAAGTTAGTCACGTTATGCTAGCCAACATAAATAAAAATATTAATAAATATAAAATATAAAATATAAATTACATATCCACTTAAATAAAATAAAATAAAAACTAGCATAGATCCATTTTAAACCCAGATCTATCGAGTATGGAGAGAGATCCAAATGATAAAAATTTGTACACCTCAAGAAATTGGATCACTCTCCGTGCTTGATAGATCCGGATTTAAAATGGATCTATGCAAGCGATGTGCTGTCCACCGAAGTTTGAGGGATCAGTCACTTTATGCTATCCCACATAAATAAAAAATGAAAAATATGAATACATATGGACTTAAAAATAAAAATAAAATAAATAAATAAACTAGTATAGATCCATTTTAAATCGAGATCTATCAAGTAATCCAAATGTTGAATCCCTCTAGGTGCTTGATAAATCAGAGTTTAAAATGGATCTATGGTAGTTATAAATATTTTATTATATTTTTTATTTGAATAATGAATATTATTTTTTTTGTTTTGAGAGATAGTCACAACTCACATGATCATGAATATTAATTTTCTTATTTTAATAGAAATATCAAATTTATTTTATTTAATGTGTTTATATTTTTTTTTATTTTTTTTTTATTTGAATAATGAATGTTAAAGGGATGTTGTAACATGGGTAACATTCACATCACCCACTTTGGTCATTTTTAAGATTATACACTAATCATTATGGTTTTGGCCAAAATTTTGTCAAAGGGTAATAGCTCGAATTGTGAGGGTGTAAGTTTGACACTCTCCACATCCAAGGTCATATTTCCAAATGAAACATGACCCATTGTGATAATACCAACTTAGATCCCAATCCTAGGCTCTATCAAGCCCCGAGAGGGATCAAATCTCTTCGTAGGTATCCATTGATTTGATTCAAACCAAAAGACACATCTTTTTATTTAAGGTCCACATGTAATATTTAATATTATTTATGGCCCACATATAATAATTATTATTATTTTTTATTTTGTTATGAACTAACATTACAACATTTCCCCATACATGGTTTTAAAACCATATGCAAGGCCCTCCTACAACCATGGGTTGTTTAGGAGGCCTTGCACATGGTTTTAAAACCATTTGCAACGCCCTCCTAAACCATGTACAATAAAATGATGGGTTGTTTAGAAGGCCTTGCACATGGTTTTAAAACCATGGTTTAAAACCATGTGCATAAAAACCATGTGCATGGTTTTAAAACCATAGTTTTATGCACATGGTTTATGGTTTTAAAACCATGTGCAAGGGCAACATTTTTTATTATTTTGTTAAGTAAAAATATTACAACATCTCCCCCATATTGTGTTTTTTTCCTCACCCATATTTTTTTACTGATAATTAAATTTTTACTCTTTTATTGTTTTGTTAGGTAGGAAGATTACAACATCTCCCACATATTAGGTTTTTTTTCTAGCTGACATTTATTTTGGCCTATAATTAAAAAAATATATTTTTTATTAATAAAAATAACGTTACGTAACATTACAACGTTATGTAACGTTACAACGTTACGTAACGTTGTTACAACGTTACGTAACGTTACAAGATCTCCCCCATACTGGGCTGTAGAGCGCCTCTCGGCGCAATTAGAAGGGTAAACATCCCCTAGGATAGAGGTCCCCTAAGTGTGCTTCAGGACATCTTGGCCTTTGCTAAGTCATGAGTTTCCTACTAGATGCAGGCTTGTGGGTTGTTGGAAAGTAGATGATAAGTGCTTAGGTGTCTACACAAGCTTTGGATTTGCTTTAGGAATATGGTCAAACTCACAATATTAGGCCCACTTGTGATATTCATTCATTCACGACCAATAAGGAGATAGTTTGGAGCTTTTTGGATGAGGTATGTAAAGGGGGGGAAAAGGATTTGTAGTCTCAGTTTTGTACTTCACTATTCCACAAACCATTATGTCAAGGGGAAGGCATGTCTAGGTGTCGAAACAAATAACCGTAGAGAACTTAACACATCATACCAGCTCCTAAAATTTGTCATCGAACGAGATATTGTGCAACTCCAAGTTTTTTAGCAACTCTACCTTGGTGATTAATTTAATGAGAGGGAAACTACATAATCGCAATGTTAGTTTGCAACATATGGCTCTACATTTGAAAGAGGTAAATGTTTTATTTACTTGGGTTCCATACACAAACATATTTTGAGAATTCAACTATGTAGCCAATGCCTTGTCTAAAGAGGTATTGTGTCTAGAATTGGGGCACCTAATTTTATCTTAGTATGTGGATGGCAATTTGAGATTGGAGTGAAACAAAGAGCTTTTTGGCATGGATATATTCCAAAGTGCTCTCAATATAATAGTTACAATTTTGGGTATGGTTGATTGTCTAAACCTAGTTTTTCTTTAAGGTCATTCAGTGTCCAATGTGCAACACATGTGTTCTTCTAATAATCTATTACATAGCAACTTGTTGAAACAATATGCTTTGGCATCTGGAGATTGTATTTTGAATTCTCCTTGAATAGAAAATATGTGTTTTATGTAGGAAGAAGATTGCAAGTGGGCCTAAAGATTGAGAATATGTGTTTCCTCTTAAAATATCATAGGTTCAAATATGAAAAGAGCTAGGGTATTTAAACATTTGTAAATATAAGCAGTCATATGCAAAAGAGGTCCCTCAATTGTATAGATACTTTACTTATCTCGCTTTTAATATGTCTCATCATTAACCTTTTTAAGGATATTCTTTATTAAACAATATGTTGTTATTTGTGTTAATATATGGGATACATTATAATGATGAAATAAAAAAACCCATATATATACTCAATCAATATGTGTTATAGAAACCAACCAAACCATTTTGTAGAAGGAAGGTGATTACAACTTCCAAATTTCTTACGCCCTCTACAATATGAAAAGGTGTAAGGGTTGTGATATACAATCAAACTATATTGTAGAATGAAGGTGATTACAACTTAAAAAACTTCATATGCCTTTGCAATATCAAAATGTTTAAGGCAATGAAATGGAATCCAATAAGATTTGAAGTGAGAAACTCACACAAAGGGGTTCTCTTATCCCACAAACAAGGGCGTCTTATATATTAATTTATTGCTTAGATATGTTGCAGCCTTAAAATTAGATTATTATTATCATAAAGATCTCCCTTAACCTCAATTGTAAAAGTTCTTGACTTCTACCTCCAAGATATAAGGTTAAAATAAACCTAGGTACAATATCATAGATATTCTGCTAAAGGCTACGTTTTAGAAACACCACATGAACCTTCCTTCAATAGCCTAGGCAATGACTAGATAAGGAAATTGGGTATTTTGTGGATATTGTTCACGGGTTGAAACCCATCTTTTGAGTCTTAGAGTAAGACTTAAAATTGCTTCTGATTTGATAAGAGCTCATCTTCCTCATAGATAAGGAGAAAAATAAACGACATAGGACCAAGAGACATCTAGAAAGAGTAAAAGTTTGTCTGTTACATACTACTTGTACATTAATACATATAACATGATTTTCCTAGAATATAATGATACATTTGAACACCTGTTTAAAAGGATTCTTGTATATTGACAAACTTCAGTTGTAAAATATTTTTCCATATTTGAGAAAAAATAAGAAATAAATTACTTCACTTCTCTCACTTCATTAAATATGATAATTAACCTTTTTATTGATAAGGCTTCATTGATCATTATGTTGTTATTTGTAATATTCTATGCAGTGCATTCTAAGATAAAATAACAAACTACATAAATATATTCAAGAATTGTTTTACACAATGAAACTATATTTTAAAAGGAATGTTTTTGGGGCATAGGGTATCTTTGGCCTCATTATATAGTTGGTCACAAGCTTAGTGGTTTCATGTCATGGGATATAACCTTGTTAATCATCTATTATTGGAGGGGTAGTTGGGGTTCCTATTTCATTCTAGGGAGGATGCTTTGCATATTTTGCATCAATGATCGTATATGGACAAGGTTCTTCTAGTTCTTTAGCCTTGACGTTCGTTGGGAACTCCATATTGCTCATTCAGACATTTGGGTCAAGTTGCCTAGGCCCCTAACCGAGTTTTGGATAGAGTAAGGGTTGGGAGAAATTGGGGAGACCTTATGTATGTTCATTGCAATTGGAAATAGCTTTAACTTTGTCTTGGATTGCTCGGTGGCTTGCATATTGATGGAAACTGAAGTTTGACAGGGTATTTTTGAGTCGAATGAACTGGTGATGGGTGATAGGTCATACACCCAACACGTGGACTACCTAAATATTCAATTTTGTTACTCTCATTGTCACCGCTATGGGTACCTTGTGGAAAAATGTGACCTTCCTTTTTAGAGGAACACCCAACCCGTGGACTACCTAAATATTCAATTTTGTTACTCTCATTGTCAACGCTTTGGGTACCTTGTGGGAAAATGTGACCTTCCTTTTTAGAGGAAGGTTTGGAGGTCGAAGATGAGTGAGACATTATCGAAGGAGGCTAATTCCTATGGGACGAGGAAACTTATATTAGAGGATGATCAGAGTTTGAAGTGACAAGTTGGTGGGATGGTTGAAAAATATTTGGTTCCCCTTGGTGTATCAGTATCAAGAATTCCTTACCAAAAATTTGTGGGAGGATACACATACACACACATGCGTGCACGTGCACGCACACACACACACACACGCGTGTGCGCACACACACACACACACCATTACTTATGCAAGACATGATCTAAGTGATAAAAATGATATTAAATAGAATGTCTTTGAATATTTGCAATTCTTTGCATCTCAGCTTGCTCAATTGGAGGATATATGGAACAAGTTTGAGCTTGTAGCTGTTAAGTTGGGTAAGAATGATAATGTCTCCTTATCTTTACCTTCCCCAAACCTCCCATAGTTTTCTGCATATATAATTTGTCAAGTTCTAAACTATGTTATAAGTGACTCTTGTTGAAGTTGTTAATGCACTTGGGGATGGGGTGAATAGTGAAGGTTTGGGTGGGGAATGGTACATTGTTGGACTATCATCTAGCTCTAATTTTATATCCATTTTTTTTCATTCTGGGACTCCACATTTTATCCAACCTTCCTCGTCCAAAGGTTGTGGCCCATATCAGCTATGGAGAAGGACATAACCCTTGGATCCAAGGGGCTAAGGGGATTTGGGTTTGGACCAATTTTATGTCTTAGGTATCCCTAAGGTAGGGATAAAAATGACCTTTAATCATACACAAGAGAAGGGTTCTAGGGAGATTGGTTAGGGTCATCATAAACTAATTTCTACGGTCCTTAGAATAGGGAATACCCCTAAGCAATCCAAATAATGATAGTCATGTCAATTAATATTAGAGGCCAAGAGGGAAGACAAAAAAAACTTACTCTCAAGCACCTTGAGGAGGTGGGTAAGTCTGATATGATACTTATCCAAGAGTCTATTGGAAATGGAAACATTTTGGGTAAAGAACCTAGTGTCTTTTGGGGGGGGAAGGCCGGGATTTATGCTCATTGGACTTGTTGGGAGCATTGAGGGGTGCTATGAAAGGTTTTAGAAATAACATGTTTTCTGTTTCGAATTGTTTTGCAGTATTATCAAGGATTTGTATAGTTGTCCACAATAAAAGTTTGGATATCACATTTACAGTTCTTGATTTATATTGGCCCTATGAAGGAAAAAAAGCCTATCGGGATTGGTTATTCTCCTTGTAGTGCATAAATGTGTACAATCTCATTCTAGGTAGTGATTTAAATTTGATGGTTAGTAGTGATGAAACTTGGGGTTCCACGACGCAAGAGAATCAATTAACAACATATTTTCTTAATCGATTTGAGGTGGTTGGATGGGTGGCCATGGAGTCGATACAACTATGTTCGACATGGAGTAATAACAAAGTTGGTCTTGAGGGGGTGGTGAAGCACCTTGATCACTTCCTTGTGAATGAGAAGCTTCTCCAATTTTTGGAGAGATATATATTTTTGGAGGGTAAAGTTTGATGCTCTAATCATCACCATATTCTTTTGGAGATTCATAAGGGAGAGACAAAGTCAGGAGCCCCTTTCAAGTATAATCCATTGTGGGATCAAGAGGAGGAACTTCAAACTATTATTAAATCTAGTTGGAAACAAGACGAGGAGAATGAGAATAATAGTTTGGGTAACTAGTTTGCTTCTTCCTTAAGATCATTGAAGGAGAGGGTCTCTCTGTGGGAAAGGGAGCATTATTGAAAGCATTACAGTTTGATTTTAGGGGTTGAGAAAGATATCTAATGGGTCATGTCCACTACCATATATGGGGATAGTGATAGATTAACACATCAAAAATTAGTCATTCTAGAGTGGAGGAGGTATAAACTATTACTTAATAGAGAAAATGATTGGAGAATGAAGAGTAGGGTGCTTAGGATATCAACATAGGATCAAAAAATCAAATTCTTCCAAAAATTTTCCTGTTTTTCAGTGGAATCAAAGCTCTATATGGGAGATGAAACATGAGGATGGGTAGGTATTTGTAGTTTCAATGGTATTGCTTAACTGGTAGTCAAATAATTTCAATCCTTATTTTTGCAGCCCGAATGCTCAAATTTGGGGGATATTATAAAGGTGGTGGGATTATTTATGAGGCATATTAAGGATAATGACAATGAATATATATTGAGGCTGGTAACCAAGGATGAGCTTTGGACCCTTTTCATTTCATTCAAAAGGGACAAGAGCCTCAGGCTCAATGACTAGTTAATTGAACTGTTTATTGACTTTTTTCCAAATTTTAAGGGATGATGTTCTAAAGGTGGTAGAGGGGGTCAAACAAATTAGGAAAATGTTAAGTATTTTAAATACTACCTTTTTGTCCTTGATTGCCAAAAAAAAATTCCTAGATCATTTGATGACTTTCACTCTATTTCTCTTTACAATAGTATCTATACGATACTCTCGACAATTATTCTAATATGTCTAAATCCATTCCTCTCTTGGGTCATAACTTCATAATAATTTGTCTTTCTTCAAGACAAGTTGATACATAAGGCAAATGGATTGAGTCAAGAGGGATTTCATTCTATTGAATCATGTCGCTTGCAAGCAATGGAAGTAAAGATGGATTTGTCCAAATCCTAAAACTGTGTGTTGTGGCTCTATTTAAGTCTACTTTTGATTCATATTGGGTTCTCATTGCCAATAGTTCACTAGATTATGGGTTGTGTCACCTCTTTTTTGTTGGACTCATTAATCGTTCAAGGTCTGATTTTTTTAAGCCTACATATGGATTGAGACAATGGTTCCTAGTATCCCCCTATCTCCTCCTTCTAGTTTCCAAAGGGTTAAGAAGATCCATTATTATTGTTTGGCGTCAACAAAGGATTCATGGGATTTATTTTGGGGAAAGTATACAATTAATGCATTTGTTGTTTGTAGATGATGCCATTCTCTTTTTGTATTGGATTTGAGGAGGAAAGGAGACATTATATCGATATCATTAATCTCTTATGTTTGGATGCAAGTATGCTCATCAATGTGAATAATTCAGCTTCGAATTTCTCAAAAGAGAATTGAAAATTGAGAAAAAACTGGGAAAGAGACTTTATGTATCCCTCTCATCCTATGGAGGGAGAAATTAAGTATTTGGGGTAGACTATCAATCCAAATAAGTATGGAAAGAAGAATTGGTTGTGATTAGCTTTGAAATTTGAAAGAAAGTTTAATTTTTGGTGTAATCGATGGATTTCAAGACGTGGGAGGATGGTCCTGATAAAGACTATATTGGAAGGTAATCATAACCTATCGAAAGATCTGGGTGGACGTGGATTGAAAAAATATCTTTTTATTTAATCAAGTGCAAGTAACCAAATCCCTTTGGAATTTTATGTCCAAATATAGCTTATCAGGTTAGGTCCAATATAATGTACCGAAGGGATGTTTATGCACACTGTTACCACCTAAGTTGTACTTAGTGGTTTTTTATCAAGTGAGCCTGGTGAACTGGACAAGGGTAACTTGTTCGGACTTCAGAAGACCTTTGGAAGTACTTTTAGGAAGTGCTTGTTGTACTATATCAGATGTTCATACCCCATGGGGGAATTGTAATAAATGTTCTAGCATGATAGTGTCTATAAAAGACTCGATCTCTTAGACTTTATTTGTCAATCCGATCAGCCCAGGGTATTTTTTCCCTAGGTTATTATTGGTTGTTGAATAAACGACTAATAATTTTTGAGTTTTTCACTCCATACCTCCAAAGTTGGGGTGGTCGGCTTGGCATTTAGGCCTATTGAGGTTATTAGAGTCTATGTGTCAATGTATAAACATGCTAGACATCATGGTCAAGTCATATGAACATGTCTAAGTCCCCCTAGGTTTTTTCGATTTTTCAATATTTTGTTTTTTTTCAGTGTTTTTTATTAAATTTAATTTTTCCAAAACATATGCTATTTTTTAATAGTTTAATTGGAAAAATTGATTTTGTAATAGAAGTGGACCAAATAATCAGTTTCAGTCATGTAGGTGCTCATTTTCAAGCTAAGAGCACCATGTAAACCCATGGACCCACTATTTCCTAATTTTGAGTGATTTTCCATCACTCGGGTCAGAAAGCCCCAAAAAATCATTTATTGATTATTTTAATTAATAAATTGATGAATAATGGAGTAAATCCAAAATCATAGATTAGTGGATTCTCAGTCGATTTGATTGAAATCAGTCAGATCTGAACCAGATTGACTGGATCTGACAAATCCTTGACTGAAGGAGGTGATCAAATCAAATCCAGAGTTGATCTTCAGCATCCTTTATGGGGAATTTTTCCCTCCCTCTCTCCTCAACACGTTTTGGCTCGTCTGGATGAGTTTTGGTGGATGCTTCAGTCAACAGGTTGAGGTGTTAGTCAGATCATCTCTCCAATTGACAATTACACTCAGTGAGACTCAGATCTGGCTCAGTTAGACACAGATTAGGCATTGCTAGACTCTCCATCAGCATATTTGGTTCATCTCCTTGGGATTTGCGCCCCCCCTGGGCCGGATCTCCTGGTTTTTGTATATATCTAAGCACAACAACCTCTTCCAAGCTATTTAGAGCTGGATTGAAGGGCTTGCCATTGTAATTGTGTATTGATCATCATTTGTGAACAAAGAAGATTTGGAGGCTATACTGTGTAGTGCACGTGATTGTGTGGATTCTCAGTGTTATGCTGCTAATGTGGTAACTACAATTTCTTTCCAAGTTTTGTGCTGCTTTCGTGTTCTGGCTTCAAGGATTCAGTTGAATCAAGTAAGGGTGTAAACTAGGAAAGTTAGATTGCTTGATCTTGTTTATCCATATAATGTATGCTTAAGAATTTAAGTTATATGCCTAAATAATATTATTTTTGCATGATCTTTCATTTTTGTTGCTTTATACATCTATATCCAGATCTCATGAGGTATTGTGCAGGATTGTGTTGTCTAGTTGTAGGCCCCTGATTGGATGAAGGTGTGGATCAAGATTGATGCCATTCCTTATACAATAAGCTCAAGACTCTGTCCCTCAGTGCTCCACAAAAGGGCCTCCTTTCAGCTTGCTCCATTCAAGCAACGAGTCGACCTTCTCTCCTCTTCTTCTCATTTAAAAAAAAATCAATCTTTTAGTTACCTGTCTCTCCCTCTTATGATTAGATCTAGTTCTAGGAATTGAATATATATTATTAGATCTATTTCATAAGAGTCTTGCTTCCTAGATCTACAATTTCATAAAGAATATCATTTCATAAAGATAGATCTAGGTGTAGGAATTGCCTTTTTTGCAAGTAGCTAAGTCATAGATCTAAAACTTGCTCATAAGGTAGTTTCTTTTTCGTTCTTTAAAGATTCATATTCTGCAATAAAGTGCACATCTTATTGGCTGCCCAAACAGCAAGCAAAGATCCCAAGGAAAGCTTTCTTTCCTTGGTTCCTTTTTGCATAACTAGATTACCCCAATTTAACGAAATTTTACTTAAGTTTTTTTTCGATAACTAGTGTAGTAACCCAAAACACTTTCAAAGTGTGTTTGGGAATATTTGATTCTGATTGCTCGCTGTTTTTTAGCAGGTCCAACAAAAAAGAGGAGGAAACTCTGCCAAATTTCCAACTCTTGGACGAATTGGAGCTTCCCGGAAGCTTCCCCCACCACCTTGTTTAATTCTAGCTTGTTACAAGCTTGTTGTAGACCTTTGGATCCCAGATAACAAGGACCAAAGTGCATCAATTTTAATTTTCTGATATTGTAAATCGCTGCTAATAAAAAGTAAAGGTCCTTTCGAATAGGCTCTTTTGAGCCTATTCACCATCCCCCCTGGGGGGATTTGCGTAGGTGTCAATTTTTTACCTTTTGCTCATTTCTTTTTCTAGGAATTTGATATTTCAAAGTACTCTTAATACTTACCCCACGACTTCCTGATTGACCCGAAAGGGGAAAGAGATGCTTGGTAGGACTAATTAGAAAATCGGAATTGTGTATCTGTTTTCTTTTCTATCATTTGTTTCTTCAGCTATTATAAAATTAACCCCTCCTTGATTTCCTGATTGAGATCCACTTGGATCGAAAGAGGTTCCTGGAGGGTTTTCTTTTTAACAAGAACACCCAATTTTAAAATTTACTAAAATTGACAAGACTCCGGTGTGTATGCTCTGCACTTGGTTGCGGTTCGTCCGATCAGTCAAGCTGTATCAAAAGCACTTGAGTGACTAGTATAATTAGGACTCACTCTCCCAAATTGACAAACCATCAGGTGAAAATCCAACACCTAGATCGAACCATCACGGTGGCAAAATACCCAAAGGAAGCGGGAAATTCTGAAAAGTGACCTCGGGGTGCCGATCTCTGTCACACCCTAACGGGTGCGTTATGAACAATAGCCCTAGAGACTCCATTCAGCCCACATATTCATTGCGGGTAGCCGTGAAGGTTTAGTTTTGGACATAGTCCAAGTACTCTTGGGTATATCTGGAGTCCACCCCTTTGCCTAATTTTAATCAACTCACACCTCAAATTTAACTTAAAACGTACCAAGAGGCAATTGCAAAACATTCACTCCAAGCACATGCAAGTACATTGATTTTATTTTTTGACTCCATTCTAAGGCACTGGTTATTTTCTTGCTTTATATATATATTGTGTCTCAGCATTGTGCTTTCGTGTGTTCATTTTTGTATCTTGTCATCTTTGATTGTCTATAGTTAAATTTCAAACTCCTAAGTAACTCATTCAGTTTAACATCACCATACTAAGTAATTATCCTTAGTAACTTAATAGGGTCTACCCCCCTTGGCTTCGTTAGGAGTTGAGCCTAAACGGAGGAGTCAAGAACAAGGTGACAGCCTTGACTCGAGACTTGCCCCCAAGGACACACCGAGTGGCTTGAATATTTCTACCACGTGACCTAGGTGTGTGTAAGGTGACAACATTTTTTGGTGCCGTTGCCAGGGATAAATATTTTTATTCCCGAGTACGACTTAGCTTAACTTTTTTCTAAACAACTAAAAAGATAAAAACTTTTGATTGATGAAGTCTTTAAAAAACATAAAAATTAAAACTCGATCCATCTGGCAACCCCACTGTCTAATATCCCTTCAAGAATTTCTACCCGAAGAAACCACCGACAATTATTCAATCCTCTCCCTGATCCCGAAAGGTTTATTAGGGAAATATTAAATAGGCAGACTTCTCGTAGAAACCTTGAAGATTTAGGAGACCAATCCCTCTCAGATTTCCATCACATATTTGTAGAGAGTCATGTTCACCAATCTCAAGAAATGACGGAATTATTCAAACCCCTTGACTTTTCTCAGATAGCAGGTGCTCCCCATGCCATTCCAAAAGATGCTATCAAGAAGCTCCCCATATTTTAGGGCAATAATGCCATCACTGCCAAGTCTCACCTTCGAAAGTTTGAAAAGCACCTGGTCAGTTATTGCAATGATGTTGCCCATGACCATGACGATGTCAAAATGACGCTCTTTGCTTTATCCTTGGAAGATGATGTTGAAGAATGGTACTTCGACCTAGATGATGATTCATATAAAACTCTTAGTGAATTCCTAGAGGGTTTTAAGAAGAAATGGGGGGAAAAGAAAGAACCAAGACATCTACTTGCTGCCCTCCATAACATAAAGAAGATGGAGAATGAAACCATTGATGAATTTAATACTAAGTTCAGGAGTGTGGTTGCGGACCTCCCTAGAGAAATCAAGCCAAGGGATGCCTCCATCCTCATATCTCACATCGAAGCTTTCACTGGTGATTTGAGGTACCAGTTAAGGGACAAAGAGCCGGTCGATCTAAAAACTGCTCAGGAATTGGCCGAGAAAATAGAAAAGAATATGCATTCTTCAGGCAAATCCAACATTCCAAGTTACACTAGGGGAAACACTTCGTACAACGAAGAAAAGGGAGCCTCTAAAGATCCCATGGAAAAGGTAAAAGACATGATAGAAGACTTGGTTACTAGTCAAAACCAACTTATGGCATATTAGTCTGCACAATTGAATCTTATGCACAATAGAATAATCACAATGGAAAGAAATAATGGACCTAGGAACTTTCAGCCTAGGCAGAATCAGATGTATCAAGAGAAGTTTCCTCAACAAGAGCCTAGGATTCCAAACCAGTTAGACTCAGCTAACATGGTAGAAGAAGTAATTCCATGGTGTAGACCCTGTGAACAATTCCACCAGGAAAGCACTTGTTATGTTGCAAATCAAGTCATGGAACATGGACTTCCCAAGGTGAGTAATCAGGAAACAAATTCAAGTGAGCCTGATCATATATACATGGTAGGCTAGGCCTACCCTTTGTTACCATGTAAACTGTACAAGCCTGAGGATGAAACCATTGCAGAATATTATAGTGAAACTTATGATGAAAACTGTAATATACATGATGGGACTCCTATGTGTTCTCCATATAATGATGATAGTCTAGAAGGTTTACTACCTTGTGACCTTTTCTCTGAAGAAGATGAGTATGAAAATGAGGACAAGTATAGCTTGGAGCATGATACAAGTGACGAAGACTCCCTTATCCTCGACAAAGATGTTGATGAGGAGTCTTGGACATTCATGGAAAATCCAGTCTGTGACATGAATAAAGAGGAAAATAATGAACCGGAAACTTTTGATGGTTTTGTTGATTTTTTTGTCTATGGCATATCTAAAGGAGAGAGCATGGACTATGTGGCCTTGGGAAACTTTGATATGAAAAAGGAGCATGCAGTTTATCCATATGATCATTCAGAGTCATATCATGCAGAGCCGCACAAAGGTATAAATAATGAAGACATTGAGAAGCAGTGTTGTGAAAAGACAGATGTGATGCAATTATTAGAATACCAGTCTCAACTATCATCTTCACATATAGAGTTTCCTCATGACTTGGAGCCGCTTGGGGCTTATACAGTGAATTATCATTCGGTAAGCCTTGATGATCAGTATGATGGTGTAATCAATCTGCCTCATCATTCCAATTTGTACATCAACCATGTCCAGTCATGGATAAAAGCAGCTTGCACAAGCACTTACCAGTTTGGGAGGAAGTTTGACGACATTATTCATGCCTATGATTTCCTGTCCATCCCGCCCCTTCCATATCATCATGTAGGTTTGCATTTTCTGAATAAAGCATCCTTACTTTGGCCGGTAAACAAAGACAAGGAATTTTTTTTTATGTTAATAAAATTCTTAGGTGGTTGCATTGGATTTCTGATTACACTTAACCCTTTTTATATCATGCTTAGAGTAGGAAAATAAGCTCCTTGAAAGAGAGCATTTACTTTATGCATTTCTACTTTATACTTAGCTATAATAAAACTTTGCTTCTTTTAGTTAGTTACATTTATTTTGTTTAAATAAATCAGCTTAATGGTTCATTTGGTTTTTTATAAAACTTGTGCTACTGAGGTTTTTCTTGTCAAGTTGAGATGTTTTTACAGGGTATATAAACCAGAGATTTTGGTGTTCTCGTATCCTCTCCTTGCCTCAAAGACCAGATCGAGCACACGTCCCACAGTTGGAGCCAGAATGTTACCACCTAAGTTGTACTTAGTGGTTTTTTATCAAGTGAGCCTGGTGAAACGGACAAGGATAATTTGTTCGGACTTCAGAAGACCTTTGGAAGTACTTCTAGGAAGTGCTTGTTGTACTATATCACATGTTCATACCCCATGGGGGAATTGTAATAAATGTTCTATCATGATAGTGTATGTAAAAGACTCAATCTCGTAGACTTTATTTGTCAATCCGATCAGCCCATGGTGTTTTTTCCCTGGGTTATTATTGGTTGTTGAATAAACGACTGATAATTTCTGAGTTTTTCACTCCATACCTCCAAAGTTGGGGTGGTCGGCTTGGAATTTAGGCCTATTGAGGTTATTAGAGTCTATGTGTCAATGTATAAACATGCTATACATCATGGTCGAGTCATATGAACATGTTTAAGTCCCCCTAGGTTTTTTCAATTTTTCAATTTTTTATTTTTTTCAGTGTTTTTTATTAAAATTTAATTTTTCCAAAACTTAGGCTATTTTTTAATAGTTTAATTGGAAACATTGATTTTTTAATAAAAGTGGGCCAAATAATCATTTTCAGTCATGTAGGTGCTCATTTTCAAGCTAAGAGCACCATGTAAACCCATGGACCCACTATTTCCTAGTTTTGAGTGATTTTCCATCACTCAGGTCAGAAAGCCCCAAAAAATCATTTATTGATTATTTTAATTAATAAATTGATGAATAATGGAGCAAATCCAAAATCATAGATCGATGGATTTTCAGCCGATTTGATTGAAATCAGTCAGATCTGAACCAGGTTGACTAGATCTGACAAATACTTGACTGAAGGAGGTGATCAAATCAGATCCAGAGTTGATCTTCAACATCCTTTATGGGGAATTTTTCCCTCCCTCTCTCCTCAACACGTTTTGGCTCATCTGGATGAGTTTTGGTGGATGCTTCAGTCAACAGGTTGAGGTGTTAGTCAGATCAGCTCTCCAATTGACAATTGCACTTAGTGAGACTCAGATCTGGCTCAGTTAGACATAGATCAGGCATTGATGGACTCTCCATCAGCATATTTGGTTTATCTCCTTGGGATTTGTGCCCCCGTTGGGCTGGATCTCCTTTTTTTTGTATATATCCAAGCACAACAGCCTCTTCCAAGCTAGTTAGAGCCGGATTGAAGGGCTTGCCATTATAATTGTGTATTGATCATCATTTGTGAAAAAAGAAGCTTTGGAGGATATACTGTGTAGTGCATGTGATTGTGTGGATTCTCAGTGTTATTCTTCTAATGTGGTAACTGCAATTTCTTTCCAAGTTCTGTGCTGCTTTCATGTTCTGGCTTCAAGGATTCGGTTGAATCAAGTAAGGGTGTAAACTAGGCAAGTTAGATTGCTTGATCTTGTTTATCCATATAATGTATGCTCAAGAATTTTAGTTACATGCCTAAATAATATTATTTTTGCATGATCTTTCATTTTTGTTGCTTTATACATCTATATCCAGATCTCACGAGGTATTGTGCAGGCTTGTGTTGTCTAGTTGCAGGTTCCTGATTGGATGAAGGTGTGGATCAATATTGACACCATTCCTTATCCAATAATCTCAAGACTCTGTCCCTCAGTGCTCCACAAAAGGGCCTCCTTTTAGCTTGCTCCATTCAAGCAATGAGTCGACCTTCTCTCCTCTTCTTCTCATTTAAAAAAAAATTCAATCTTTCTGTTACCTGTCTCTCCCTCTTATGATCAGATCTAGTTCTAGGAATTGAATATATATTATTAGATATATTTCATAAGATTCTTGCTTCCTAGATCTGCAATTTCATAAAGAATATCATTTCATAAAGATAGATCTAGGTGTAGGAATTGCCTTTTTTGCAAGTAGCTAAGTCATAGATCTAAAACTTGCTCATAAGGTAGTTTCTTTTTCGTTCTTTAAAGATTCATATTCTGCAATAAAGTGCACATCTTATTGGCTTCCCAAACAGCAAGCCAATATCCCAAGGAAAGCTTTCTTTCCTTGGTTCCTTTTTGCATAACTAGATTACCCCAATTTAACTAAATTTTACTTAAGTTTTTTTTCGATAACTAGTGTAGTAACCCAAAACACTTTCAAAGTGTGTTTGGGAATATTTGATTCTAATTGCTCGCTGTTTTTTAGCAAGTCCAACAAAAAAGAGGAGGAAACTCTGCCAAATTTCCAACTCTTGGACGAATTGGAGCTTCCCGGAAGCTTCCCCCACCACCTTGTTTAATTCTAGCTTGTTACAAGCTTGTTGTAAGCCTTTGGATCCCAGATAACAAGGACCAAAGTGCATCAATTTTAATTTTCTGATATTTTAAATTGCTTCTAATAAAAAGAAAAGGTCCTTTCGAATAGGCTCTTTCGAGCCTATTCACCATCCCCCCTGGGGGGATTTGCATCGGTGTCAATTTTTTACCTTTTGCTCATTTCTTTTTCAAACTAGCGTAGCTCTAATTTGCAGGATAGTATACTTGGATTCATTATCAATTTCATTTTCCATATTTGATATTTCAAAGTAATCTTAATACTTACCCCACAACTTCCCGATTGACCCAAAAGGGGAAAGAGATGTGTGGTAGGACTAATTAGAAAAATGGAATTGTGTATTTGTTTTCTATTCTATCATTTGTTTCTTCAGCTATTATAAAATTAACCCCTCCTTGATTCCCCGATTGATATCCACTTGGATCGAAAGAGGTTCCTAGAGGGTTTTCTTTTTAACAAGAACACCTAATTTTAAAATTTACTAAAAATGACAAGACTCCAGTGTGTATGCTCTACACTTGGCTGCAGTTCATGTGATTAGTCAAGCTGTATCAAAAGCACTTGAGTGACTAGTATAATTAGGACTCACTCTCCCAAATTGACAAACCATCAGGTGAAAATCCAACACCTAGATCAAACCATCACAGTGGCAAAATACCCAAAGGAAGCGGAAACTTCTGAAAAGTGACCTTGGGGCACCGATCTCTGTCACACCCTAATGGGTGCGTTATGAACAATAGCCCCAGAGACTCCATTCATCCCACATATTCCTTGTGGGTAGCCGTGAAGGTTTAGTTTTGGACATACTCCAAGTACTCTCAGGTATATCTGGAGTCCACCCCTTTGCCTAATTTTAATCAACTCACACCTCAAATTTAACTTAAAACGTACCAAGAGGCAATTGCAAAACATTCACTCCAAGCACATGCAAGTACATTGATTTTATTGTTTGACTCCATTCTAAGGCACTGGTTATTTTCTTGCTTTATATATATATTGTGTCTCAGCATTGTGCTTTCATGTGTTCATTTTTGTATCTTGTCATCTTTGATTGTCAATAGTTAAATTTCAAACTCCTACGTAACTCATTCAGTTTAACATCACCATACTAAGTAATTATCCTTAGTAACTTAATAGGGTCTACCCCGCTTGGCTTCGTTAGGAGTTGAGCCTAAACGGAGGAGTAAAGAACAAGGTGACAGCCTTGACTCGAGACTTGCCCCCAAGGACACACCGAGTGGCTTGAAGATTTCTGCCACATGACCTAGGTGTGTGTAAGGCGGCAACACACACTAACTCAAGCATAGGATCAATCTCAAGGTCCAATTCATAAAACAACAAAATAAGGTGCTAGAAATGAAACTATAATTACCTGAATCAATTTCAATACAAAGTGGGGATTCTCTCACTTCATATAGGATTAGGAAATGGATCTAAAAATTTAATTACAGGTCTGCAAAAATATATCATAGGCACACCAATTCAGAATCCATAGAAAAATAGCCATTAAGATGCATAAGCTCAAGAATCCTTTGTACAATGTACTAGGACCACTATGTTTCATGCATCAACAAAGATGAAGTCTACTCCAAGGATCCTGGGAACCCCATCATATGAAAACTAGATCCCTTATATGATCAAATTTCGAATCCAGAGGTTTGGGGATTATTAAACTTGATTTTGGGGTCAAATAAACATTGATGTCCATTGGGACTGCATAGAAGGTTGATTTCCAACTCGACTTTAGGAAATGAGATCCTCAAAACTCTTAACTAATTCTTGGGATATATTCATGATGATCTTAATAACTTGCAACAACTTATAGAAAGGAAATTTATATTATAGAACTCATCCAATGACATAAAGTGTAAAACTAGTCAATAATGAATGCATAAAGAGCTAGTCTTGGAAATGGAGACTCCTAGACTTCCTTAGAAGCTCTCAAATTGAAATAAGACATATCAGAGCTTATACACATTACTAATTAAATGATAAATCATTCAACTTATATTTATAGCGGCAACTAACAATATATATGATCCAAAATTACATGGAGCTTAACTCTAGGATTCTTACAACATATGAATATAATCCTTAAATAAGAGAAAGTAAGAAGAAATGAGAATGTTGGATCATAAATAAGGATGAATGATGATCACCAGGTCACTCAGATGAATAATTAAAACAAATTCTATCTCTCACATAAGGGCGCAACCATCCTATTGCTCTCCTCATTGTTGAAAATACCTCTCGGATCCACCACAAGATACACAGTTCTCATAATCAATCTTGGAGGATCGAATATGAAATGGGATGGATCATACCTGCAACTCTAACTTCCATGGATGACTAGACTTTACTTGAATCATAAGAAAATACTGGAACAATTATTGTTTGGGCACATTTTCAAAGCCTAGAAAAGCACTAGAGCTTTCTCATTCACAAAACAGGGCTTCCAAAAGATGTGAGAGGGGTTCTCTATCCTTATTTTATAGATAATATTGCTTCTTTCCCAAGATTACTTAACCAATTCTCCCTCATGAGCTGAATAGGAACTTTTCTGCCTTCTCTTCCTTGCTTTCCTACCTTTCCAACTGACATGTTTTTCTTCCTTTAGAAATTGTGACCTCCTTGTTTCCTTCTTTTCACACTGACATGAATTTATTCCTTTTAGTAATTGTTACCTCCTTTGTTTTCCTGAAGTTTCCTTCTTTTCATTCTCACATGCTTTTCCTGTATGTTCCTACTTTGTGCTTTCTTTTCTCACTGATTTCTTTTGGTTGCTTTCTATTTTTTTTCTAGCTTTGTGGATTTTGTCCCTTGCTTTTATCCTAGTTGTCATTTAATGTGACACTTCATTGGGTCCACAAGCCTCATGTGCCACCTTATCCATCTAGCTCAACCACTAGGTACAAAAATTAAATATATTCATAATATATAATAAATAAAACATGAAATTGTTTTATCCTAAGTTTAAAAGTTGCATACAAGGACATTTATTATTTATCAAAATTAACCCCTCCTAGGATAGAGTCACTAAAGGTTATATGAGAAGCATATCATCAAGCAAACCACATGGGGGGAACATTATAGTCCTCCCCTCCCAAAATTGCTTGTTCTCAAGCAATTGTAATGCTGAGTGCTGCAACACATGCTCATTCTTCCATCTATAATTCTCACTAGGTAGCCCTTTCCATAAAACCAAATGTTCTCTAATGGTCCTATTTCTGAGCTTTCTTTCTCTAGTTTGCAAAATATTCTCTAGTAATAAGAATAACCACCCTTCATCATCTAGATGTGCGAGCTCTATTGAGACTTCTACTTGTTGTATAACTACCTTCTTTAAACATGAAACATGAAATACATTGCAGTGTACCTTAATTTCTTTGGGCATATCCAACTCATAAGCAACTTCCCCTACCTTCTGTACTAGTTTATATGGACCATAGAACCATGGTTTTAAATTCTCAACACCTTTTCTATTCAATGATGATTGTTTGTAGGGTTGCAATCTTTAGTACACAAATTCATTCACCTAAAAGCTACACTCGGTTCTGCTCCTATATGCATACTTTTTCTGTTGGTTTTGAGTAGTTTGCAAATTGTACTTAAGTACTTTCAAGATATCTTGACTTTATTGAATCCAATATTTTGTTTTTAGTGCTATGCTTTCTCCAAAAATATGATCCACATAAGTTGGAGCTTCATATCCATACAGAGCCTTGAAGGGAGACATGCCAATTGACATATGATATGAAGTGTTGTAGGAGAATTCTCCCAGATGCAACCATCTAATCCATGTATTTTGCTTCCCTGTGACATAATTTCTGAGATATCCTTCCAACCACTGATTGACCCTCTTAGTTTGGCCATCATTTTGGGGGTGGTAACTTGTACTAATATTTAAATATGTTCCCACCATTTTAAACAATTCTTGCCAAAAAGCACTAGTAAATTTACTATCTCTATCACTAATTATTGTTTTTGGCAATCCATGTAATCTGAACACTTCTTTAAAGAAGAGGTCAGTAGTTTGAGTTGTTGAACTAGTTAAGGGGGCATCAAAGAAGTGTGAAAATTTAGTAAGCCAGTCTACTGCAATAAATATGTAGTCCTTGCCTTGCACATTGGGTAGACCAGTGATAAAATCCATTGAAATGCTCTCCCATTTATTATCTAGAATTGGAAGTGGTTGTAGTATCCCTGCTGAATGTGTATGCTCAAAATTATTTTTGTTGGAATCTTCTAAATTCTCTCACATGCCTCACCACATCAATTTTGAGACCCTTCGAAAAGAACCTCTACCTGATCTTTTGGTAATTTTTTAGGTAACCAGGATGCCCTATTAGAGGTGAATCATGAGCATCCTCCAAAATCTTTATCTTCAATTCTAATCTTAGTACCATGTAAATTATATGCTTGTAATAGTTGAATCAATCAAACACTTTATACCAATCATCTCTAATTAATCCATCCATTTGTTCACGTGCAAATTGATTTCTAGAGTACTCTAAGGCTAGTTGCTATCTCCAACCCTCAAGAACCTCCATAGAAGACAAGGTTGGTTTTCTTGAAATATCATGCGCTACTACATTCCTCTTCCCTTTCTTGTAATCTATATCAAATTCATAAGCTTCAACTTTGCTTACCCACCTTTGTTTCTTGTCATTAAGCTAATTTTGGGTCAATAAATGCTCAAGTTGTTGTGATCAGTTTTGACCACAAATTTGCTACCCACCAGATACTGTCAAAACTTGGCCAAAGCATGCATTATGGCCAACATCTCTTTATCATATATGGAATAGTGTCTTTCATGTGGCTGCAACTTTCTTCTCTCAAAAGAAATTGGGTTTCTATTTTGCATAAGAACAACTCCAATTCCATCCCCATAGGCATCACACTCAAGCACAAATGGATGAGTGAAGTCAGGTAGAGAAAGAGTTGGGAAATTTCTCACGTCTTCTTTCATATTTTAAAAAACTATTTCAACTTCCTCTGACCTTGGTAATATCAGTCAAGGGAGTTTCCAACTAAGAGAATCCTCTAACAAAATTTTGGTAGTAAGTGCATATCCCAAGGAACCCTCTCAACTCTGTGACATTCTTGGAGCTTGGAAAATCAATAATGGATAGGATATTTTCCATGTGGACCTTAACTCTCTATTTTCCAATCACATAGCCAAGATATAGCAGCTCAATAATTACAAATTCACATTTGGACAACTTAGCATACAAAGATTGTTTTGCAAGAATAGTCAATACAACTTCTAAATGTTGCAAGTGTTCTTACCAATTTTTACTACAAATCAATATATCATCAAAGAACACTAACATACTTACAAATATACTTTCTAAACACCATGTTCTTGTAATATTGAAATGTGGCAGGTTCATTAGTCAAACCAAATGGCATGACTAAGAATTCAAAATGACCATAATGTTAACGGAAATATGTATTTTGTATGTCTTCTTCCATCATCCTGATTTGATGATATCTAGAACAAAGGTCAATCTCAGAGAAAAAAATGGCCCCATGTATCTCATCCATCAAATCATCAATTCTTGGGATGGGTACCAGTTTTTTATGGTTCTCTTATGAAAAGCTCGATAATATATGAACGTCCTCAAGGTTCCATATTTTTTCTTTACTAAGCCTACCGAGGAAGCAAAAGGACCAGTACTTGGTCTAATCAGTCCTAACTCCATAACTTATTTTATATCTCGTTCAATTTCATCTTGGATTATTTTATATGCTTGTAGGTTTGAGTCATGATAGGAAGTGTCCCCTCCTCCAACTCTATCACATGCTCAACTCCCCTATCTAGTGGCCTTCCAGGAGGAAGATCTGAAAAGATCTTCTCATACTTCTTGAGCAATTTATTAATGTCCTCTGGGTGTTGGGAAATGTCTATGGCTGATACTTGGGAATATCATTTAGAAACCCACTTTATGTCCCCATGCCTCAATATAGACCTCATACTATGGGAAGATACTACCTGATTTGGATAGGTATTCATACCTTTCAAAACAACTTGCTTCCCATCAGAATTCTTGAACATCATTTCCAAAACTTTGTAGTTCATAGAATTTTCACCAATTTAGAATAATAATTGAACTCTCAACACTATGTTTGTGTCATCCACATTCACAACATAGAAATTATATGTCAATGTATAATCCCCAATGGTCACTTATAGTTCGGGAATCCATTTTGTGCAATCCATGGACTGATTCTTGGGGATCATGACAGTTAATCCATCAAAAGATTCAGTGGGAGTATTTCTTATTTCCACCATTGAAACATAAATAAAGTTATGTGTGGCTCCTCCATCCACCCGAAGAGTATGGAATCTTGGTATTTCGAACAAAACAACAATCTTTCCAGAATCCGGTTGTGGTTACTCTTCATTTTTTTAATTAATTTTCCTCTCCATCCATTGTCTTCCCTTCATTCTATTCTTCATCTTCACTTTCAGAAAAACTTCAATATAATGTATTTTCCCTTTAGCACATTTGTGGCCTGGAACCCATGGCTCCTGGCATGAAAAGAACAACCCCTTTCTCCTTAGCTCATCTCGGTCTTTGGAGAAAATA
This sequence comes from Pseudotsuga menziesii, assembly GCA_001517045.1. NCBI lineage: Eukaryota > Viridiplantae > Streptophyta > Pinopsida > Pinales > Pinaceae > Pseudotsuga > Pseudotsuga menziesii. The sequence continues at coordinate 99,580 of LPNX011159365.1, read as the reverse complement.
TCCTGCTTGAAATTCCCACTTGGACCCTTTTGAAAAGGCCTCTTATCCTTGAAATTAGGAGGAAAACTACCTTAGTTGGAAATTTGGTTTTTGGGATCACATCTTGAAGATCTCTAGTCTTATCCATGGAATTCGACGATGTAGCATGCTGATGAGATTTAACCAGACCCTTAAGTGGCTCTGTTAGTCCTTCTGTAAACAAAAGAACTAAGCAAGCTTAAGATATATCATTAACCATAACATCCACCTTTTGAAATTTTGAAATGTACACATACAAAGTTCCAGACTACTTCAATTTGGAAAGATCCTTGAATGACATCTCAGGGTCCTTTCTATCAAACATATTCACCAACCTTCTTGTGAACTTCTTATAAGTGGATATAGTATCATGCCCCAAAGTCCTTAACCCATGAAAACACAATTTAGTTGCATCCTCTTCCAAATGAAAAGTGGTCATTCTAATGGCATCCCTTTTAGCCATCGGATTTAATTGAAAGTAGGTATCTAGTTTTTGCACCCATGAGCTAGCAATGTATTTAGTAGATCCATCAAAGTAGGGAAGGGAGAATATACCAATGGTTTTCTACAACTCATAATTTTGAGTAGGCATTCTATTACCTCCTTTGGATTTGACCTTATCCTGGTAATTAAAATAATATTTGAAGGTCAAATTCCTTTTGAACTCTTCACTAAAGGCTAAGTACTTCACAAGTCTAACCTCCAAGGTTGTAGCTCCTTGAAAACGCATCTCAGTTTCTTCCACCCTATGCTCAAGAAAATTGGGCATAGTAGGCCTTGGAAAATATTTGAATTCATGTGGCCTATTATGTGGTCTATTCTTAGGGAATATTTTCTCCTTGTAGGTTTTCTTCTCCTCATGATGAGAACCACTACTACTTCCTTCACCATCTTTCTTATCCACCAATCTAGACAATATGTCTCTTGTTTCTTTTTACACTTGGGTAAATTTCTCCATAAACTTTAGCATGATTTGTGAAAACATATCATCCTTCTCTTCTCTACTCGTGCCTCAGTCATCCATACTCCCTTTTCCTTTTTGGATATCAACTTTGGTGGAATTGATTTGCTCTTATTTAAGTATGAAAAGTTCTTTTGGACTTTTGTTCTTCAGATTTGGATTTATTTTGGATTCATTAAGTAATATTATGATCATGCTTAGAGGACCATGATATGATACCATTGTAATGTACCTAAGGGATGTTTAGGCACACTAACTCAAGAACATGATCAATATTGAGGTCCAATTCATAAAACAACAAAACTAGGTGCTAGAAATGAAACTAGAATTGCCTAAATCATTTTCAATACATAGTGGGGATTCTCTCACTTCACATAAAATTATAAAATGGCTCTGCAAAATCATATCATAGGCACACCACAATTAATAATCCATAGAAAAATATCCCCCAAGATGAATAAGCTCAAGAATCCTTTGCACAATGTACAAGGACCATTGATGTTTCGAACATCAACAAGGATGAAGTATACTCCAACGCTCCTAGAAATCCTATAATATGAAAACTATATCCATGACATTATAAAGGTTCGAATCTAGAGGTTTGGGGATGATTGGACTTGATTTAGGGGTCAAATAAACATTGATGTCAATTGGGACTACATAGAATGCTGATTTCCAACTCGACTTTAGGAAATCCTAAGAGACTCAAAACTATTAAATAATGATTGGGATAGCTTAATGGGGGTCTTAATAACATGCAAAAACTTATAGAAATTAAATTGGGCTTATAGAAATCATCCAATGACATAAAGTGTAAAACTAGTCAATAATTAATGCATAAAGAGGTAGTCTTGGAAATGAACACTCCCAAATTGCCTCAGAAACCATCAAACTTGAAATTAGACATGTATCAGAGCTTATAAACATTACTAAGGAATTAATCAATCATTCAACTTAGATTTATAGTAGCAATTAATTGTATATATGATCCAAAATTACATACAGCTTAACTCTAGGATTCTTATAACATAGGAATATAATCATTCAATAAAAGAAAGTAAGAAGAGGTGGGAATGTTAGATCATAAATAAGGATGAATGATGATCATTAGGTCACTTAGATGAAGCATTAAAAAATATTCTCACTCTCACATAAGGGCACAACCATCCTACTGCTCTCCTCATAGTTGAAAATACCTCACGGATCCACCATAAGTTACACAGTTCTCGTAATCAATCTTGGAGGCTCAAATACTTCATGAAATGGGATGGATCAAACCTGTAACTCAAGCTTCCATGGTTGTATAGACTATAATTGAATCATAAGAGAAGACTGGAACAATTACAATGGGGAACATCTCCCGAAGTTGGCTAAGGGAACATCTCCAAATCCTATAGAAGCATTAGAGCTTTCTCATTCATAAAACAAGACTTCCAAGAAATGTGAGAGGGGTGTGTTAGCCGATTTTTATAGACAATATTGTTTCTTTTCGAGTTCCTTGACCAATGAACTCTCATGATCTGAATAGGAACTTTATTACTTTATCTTCCTTGCTTTCCTGCCTTTCCAACTGACATGATTTTCTTCCTTTAGAAACTTTGCCCTCCTTGTTTCCTGCTTTTCAAACGGGCATGCCTTTCTTTCTTTTAGTAACTGCACCCTCCTTTTTTTTCTCCTAAATATTTCTTCTTTTAATTCTAACTCAAAACAAATTCAATTGTTCTATACCCATTTCATAGTGGACAGGCAGTTGAAAATGTGTAAGGAATACCATAATTAAAGTTGAAAATTCCATGAATGTACTACGAGGAAATTCAATGTACCATTTTGTTATGCTTCACATGAGGGTTCACTTAAACAAACACAAACAAATACTATCTTCAACTAGGGAGTTAGATGAACACCATAAGTGAAAATGTCATCACATGGTTTGATGAGTCATCTCCTAGTTTTTCAACAAATTTGGGTATATTTGATGTGAGTTTTGTTGGCATTGTTGGCCACCTATTCATATATAGAACATCATCATTCTTCAACCAAAATAAATCCGATAGATTTAGAGTATCAAGAAATGGTGATTTCACCGGTATTTTCACAAAAGCTTGTTGCATGGATGGTTCCTGGTGGACCCATGGATTTTGTCCTTGGAATTTATTGACATTCCAAGGTGGTTTTCCCCCATGTAGAGGTATATTAATGTCTCCTTGTGGAGTTATGCCCCAAAATGATTAGGTTCTTCTTGGAACTTGAGAACCCCATTGCGAAATAGGGTTGATAAGTGCATTATTTTTCCTCAACATGGTACCTGTTGGGGATGTGATATTTCCCCTAGGCATTGTGTTATGATAAGTTGGAGGATGACCCATTGGGACACTTTTGACCATCTGTGGAGGATAAATAAATGGGGTTTTCATGTTCCAAGGTCCAGAACTTCCACTTTGAATTTTAAAATTCCATTCTAAAGGGTTTCCCCTGGAAGTAGAACCTAGCCAAATATTTGGCATAACTTTAATATTTTGAGATCCCCCACATGTGTGTGTGGTGTGGGATTGACCACCCCAATCATAGGGAAAACCCATGTTTGGTAAGGAATACCCACTAGTAGGTACACTTTCCAATGAAGTAGATGCATTTCCAAGATTGGAACTTGGAAATGTACCAACTAGCACTAAAGTGCTAATTGGTGTCATGCTAGGTGTTGGTATATTAATTGATGGGATTTGTGTGCTTAGGTATGGAATTCCAAAAATATTTAGGTTATGTTGTGCACTGGTCAATGTGGAAGAATTATGACCTCCTATATTAGCCACTTGATCTTACATGGGTTTGGACCGATGTTCCCCTGATGAAGACATTGTATCAAATGATGTGTTTTCCAAGTCTTTCCAACTTTATAAAACATAAGTGTGATCCATTGGTGACTCACCTGCAACAAGTATGATCAAAACTGAGGTTTTTGTTAGTGATAGATTTACGTAAGAATTTGATCTATCCTCTAAAGTTTCAATTTCAAAAGGAGTAAGGTTATCAACTAAGTTTGTGTTTTATTTGTGATATGACGATGATTTTTCAGATTTGGCTTGATGGTGTACTTCTATAATAATATTGTTTATGTCCAGAGGTAGTTCCATTTGTGAGTCATTGTGATGTGATTGTTATTTGTGCCTCCCCAATGTAGCAAGGAATTCAAACTCTAGTGACTCACCTCATTGCCTCCTTGAATGACAGATTGAGAGGGAATCCACTTTGAAGTTTAAGTAAGGATTTGTTGATTATAATGTGTAAATTACAATAAAAAAATTCGAAGGCCAATCAGACACAACAAAAATCAAAATTTCATCCAACTAAAAATGTCCTAAGATATGGAGGAAGCAAACCACCTTTCTAAGAAACAAAAGTTTAGTGAAAAAAACAATAGGGGGCCTTGATCTAAAATAATAGCTACTAATGGGTCTCAATCCTCAGCAGTTACTAGGTGAAGGTGAGAGAGACAGTTACACTAATATTCCATGCATGAATCACCAAATGTGAAAGTATTAACCTTCGACCAACACTCTCCCAAGGACCTGAAACATATATTCTATGTTTGTCTCAGGTACTACAAGTGTTCCCCACTTGCAATGACCTGTGTGATATCCTAGGAAGAGAAACTATGGTTACCACTTCACAATCAGCGACTGGGTGAAATGACCATAATTCAAGATAAACCATATAGACCAGATATTCTAACAAAGTGATTTCACCTCGAGGACTTGTCAATTTACTAGAACATTATAGTTTTTTTATACCCCAACAAACAAGCAAAAGGGGGAGTACAAATTTTAGTTATCCAGCTTGACCTTGTTCTTAACACGTGTTAGAGGTGTTTTCTTGGAAAGCACTCCTTGCTACTAATGTATTTTCACTCTTAAGTAGTTCTTAGTTTCAAAGTTTAGTGGCCTTGGAGATATTTATTCTTGAATCCTAATCCAAGACCCTAACTTAAGCTAATGTTGGTTTGCACTTAAATGAAAAGTTGTTTTTTTTATATTAAAACATTCAATTTTAGGTAAATTTGCTTAGTTTTGGAGGGTGCAATGAAACTATATGATGTTATATGGCTCAATATGTGAACCAATCAATGTATGTATGCTTACAAACTTCATGCTTTCAACTTGATGAACACTCTAAACTATTGAAAAGTATGAGGTTCGTCCTATGTAATGTGCAATATTTCAAATATGAATAACTTTTTTGAATTGAAAAAAGAAGTTTTTAAAGTGACAATACTTTACTATCTTTATTTTCCAAAATGTTTCCAAATCTAAAGCAAAGGTTCAAAACGTTGATTCAAACATATGACATGCCCAATTAATTCAATTCTACTAATTGGAAAAGAAAATTTTCAAAGTGAAAATACTTTAATGTTTTTTTTATCAACAAGACTTTAGACTAATACAAAATAAGGAAACATGATTCTCTTCAAATTGCAAATTACACGCAACTCTTCTCAAATGTTGAAATTAAAATTTCAAATCTAAAATGAACATCCAAAAAACTTTTATTTGGTTTGATTGATAAAGATTTTTCGAATGATAACAAAATTATGCCACTCTATATTAGTTATTTTAATGCAAGAACAATAAATCCTAAAAATATTAAGGAGTATCACCTTTGTAATAGCTTGAGCATGGATTGGCCTTTTTATCATCTTGATATCTACAAAAAAATAGCACTTACCTGCAATAAAAAATGATATCATGGAAGAAAAGAGGTGTAAAGGATCCCTTCATCCAATAAATGTACAAAAAATAACAAATAATGCATATAAAACAAACCCATGGAATAAAAACAAATCAAAATTTGCTTCTTACCCGCTAAGGAGTAGTGGCTACCATAGACTACCCGACAATGTTTTGTTAATAACTACTTCATTTGATGCTCGATTTAAGCGATTCAAAATTAAAAAGAAGTATATTTATAGGTTTATATCCATTAGAAACATTTTTTGAAAATGTATTAATATGATATGCCAAATATGTAAAGAAAAACTTGTATGACAAAGGTGTTTGCAAATTCCAAACTAGAACAACAATCACTAATTTGAGAATAAAATTTTCATTTAATTACGGATTGACTTGATTTATTTTGGAGGTGAAGATTCACATATGTATAATCAATATAAATATGTTTTAATTCTAATAAGAATTGACGGGTAAAATATGCCAATGAATAGCCTAGGAGACAAAGTTCTAGGATTGTAAATTTAGGATAAGCAATTACTATTTGGGACATAACTTTCTCGTTCAATAAAAGAATTGAGTGACTCAAATTGTGTTGTAAACTATATTAATAGAAGAATATGTTTTATAACCAATTTTGCAATATTTGTCCATTTTTCTATACAAAAAGTGATTATCCCATCTCTTTTCTTCAAATGTCTACTTTGCACCAAGTCAATGTCTTGGTCATAACTTTTTCGTTTTAGACCCAAATTAAGTGATTCATATTGGGTTAGAAACTACATTTCAAGTGTTATTTTTATATAGAATCTTCTTTTAAAAATATTCCCATTTGGTATCTGAAAACATGATTATCTCAACTATGTATTTAGTAAACTCAATCAACCAAAATTCCACAACAACCCATTTTGCATAAAAACTAATGATCTAGATGTGAGTGAATGCTTGTAGAGTCGTAATTTCACTGTAATGCATCCACATAACAAAAATCAAGTATTCAATTCCTAAGGTTACCTATACATATGTTTTTGAAGGATCAACAACCGATCTCAAAATTAAGTTGCAGATCCACAAGGAGTGAAGGGTTTACAAGATATGAATAGATTATTGTAGGCCAACTTTAAAAAATGTTTTTGAACTCTACATGATGTCTTTTCATGAATCAAATGATGTTTTACATACCTCTTTTGATATTTTTTATTCTTGTGTATCAATAACCTTCTTCAATGGTTTCCCTATGAATCCTCTTAAATCCTTCAATATAATCTTCATTTACCAAGCCTTTTTCCTCTTGCACAACTTTCTGCAAAAGAAATATTATTAGTATGGGTGGCTCTTACTGCATCACATATAAAAAAAATTACGAACCATACATTCTACATACCTTGACTATAGTGGTGTGAGGACTCACTTTAAAATTTAAGGGTGAATGCACATGTTCTTACCTCTCATCTTATAGTCACCTTTTACCCTATAATCAAGTCACATTATGAATGCATTCAAGGAAAAAATACTATAAAAAACAATACTAAATGATGCTATCACAACTTTTACAACTTCCTCAACAACGATGCCAAAATGTTGGTAGAATTAATTTTCATTATCAAAGCATCAATTCCTTCAAACAAATAATTGTCAACTAGGGTAAGTCTTTTCATTTAAATCTTGTCTACAATGTCTATGTAGGTGTCAAATCTTAATCTAACATTGATTTTTGAAAGACTAATTGCAATAAATGAAACTTACTTTAACAAATTAAAAGACAAATTACATATACTTAGTCACACCAGACCAATATTAGTTCTTAATCTCTCTTTAATGGAATCAATTCATATGTATTTGTGATAAATTGATTATGAAGATAAGGCATGCCAATTCAATCTAAATCCCTATTCTTTCCAATAAGAGTCAAACTTAAGCCTCTGATTTCAACTGATTGTGAGAGTTAGCAATCTAAGCATTCAAAAGAAAAACAGATCACTTAATATGTGATTTCACTCCATCAGGAAAATATAGGAAAAAGCAAGGATATGTCCAAATCAGCATGAACATCTTCAACAGAGACCTCGCGTGGTGATGGAAGAGAGTGTGGAATCTTAAGTTCCCATCGAAGACCCATCTTCAGTTATGATGTGCCCTTGAGATTAAATTCCAATGTGGGATAACCTACAAAAACAATGCTTTGAAGGTCTCAATTGGTGCTCATAGTGTAAATCCAATGAGGAATCTGTGATCCATTTATTTATGAGGTGCCATTTAATGAGATTGGCGTGGAAATAATGCTCGAAAATGATGGGGCTAGAAATTATTTGAAATGTACAAAATTTAGAATCAGATTTATAAACATGGTTGTTTAATTCCTTAAATCATCCTGTTAGGAACCCATGTCAACCCTTATATTTACTTCGTTAGTATATTGTTGTTGGACGCATATGCTTTGTAAGTTGTCCCATGAGTATATTGTATTACCCCACAATCATGGGGAGTAATATTTGTTTATATTAGAATTAGTATATAATTACGTGTTGAGTCCAATGAAGGCATCCACGAGTTATTTGTATTGAGCTTGCTCAAAGAAGGGTTCCCCCTCGAAGTGGCCCACGATCAATAAAATTCCTTTTGTACTTTGCTACTTTTGTTATATCTTGCATTTTCATTATTTATTGCAAGACATTTCTCACATTTGGTATCAGAGCACTTTCTTGGGATCGATGGGTGGAATTTCTGCCAATATTTTTATTTATTTTGCAGTGCTTCCCGATGATGTGATTATTCCAGGATTTATTCTTCTTTGCATATGTATTATTGATTTCAATTGCAAGTTTGGATCAGGGAATAACCCCTATCCTCTTAACTATGATAAATACTTGGGAATAGCCCTAAAACTCATTATTAGGAGTACCACATGAACCTCGAACTAGCTGGTCATTTAGAGGACCTGCCAAGTGAAAATGGAAACAACCCATATCTCATTGACTAGTTCCCACACGTGAGATAAACCAAGAGTTGTTGTTTGTTGGAAAGCAATTATCAGTTTTACCTGAGCCGTGAAGTGAGGGGTACTGCCCCAATACACAAGCCGTTAGATAACATAGGTGGATGAGTGAATCCCCTGAACTATTAGGAAGCCGCACATACCTGGGGTCCCTATCTTAAATCGTAGCTTGCATCTGTCCAGAGCCACCTCAGATCCATTCAACCGAACCGAAAAAAAAAACTATTTGTTTACCATATTTTCTTTGTTTTAGCTCTGTTTCCCTTGAAAATTCATTGGAACCCTTTAAATTCAATTTTTCACATTTCCTTCTTGAGGACCCTATCCCAAATTCCACTTCCTGAATCCAAAATCCCACATTTGTCTATTTTTAGGGTTTTCCATAACTTCTTCATTTCTCACCCAATCGCCTTAAAATTTTGTCACAATGTTCATTTCTTATGTTGCTTCCTTATCCCTCTTTAACAAATTTTCCCAATCTTTCACCCCGCTTTTGAAATTCTCATTTTTTGCTTCCCTATATCTCAAAAAGTGTCCNCCCCCCCCCCCCCCCCCCCCACCCAAAAAAAAAGAAAAAAAAACTCCCGGTTATGGTTATCACTCGCGCAGGAGCAAACAAACAAATGGAAGATGAACTTATCGCCCTCAAGACAAAACTCCAAGATTTGGATGAAAATTTTCTTAGCTTCCATCTTGAACATTCAGCCATGAACAATAGACGATAGCCAGAGTCGTCTGCAGACACTGGGTTCTCTTCTTCTAGCAATTTCCATGGGCCGAAACTTGATTTTCCTTGCTTTAATGGTGATGATCTGACCGGATGGATATACAGAGAAGAACAATATTTCAGTCTACATAACAATTTTGATGTCAACAAAGTCCCACTTACATCCTTTCATTTGGAAAATGAAACTCTTTAATGGTTATGTTGGTACATCAAGGCTCATCAAGAGCCTAAATTGACAAATTTTTTCCAACTCATTTTGCAATCATTTGGCCCCAGTTGTTTTGATGACTTCATAGGAGCACTCACTAAACTTCACCAAACTAGCATTGTGAGGGAGTATCAGACGGAATTTGAGAAATTGGCCAAGCACACAAAAGGATTGTCTGATGCATTTTATAGGAGTTATTTTATCAATGGTATGAAGGATGCAATTTGATCTGAGGTTAAAATGTTATGTCCTAACACAATGATGGAAGCCCTAGGTTTGGATAAGTTAGCAGAGTACAAGCTCCTATCTCAACAGTGCTCCAAATCCACTTTTGTTCCATTCAGAAATATGATTCCCCAAAGACCTCCAATCATGCCAGCTCCCAGAACCACTCTTATCAAGAATTTGTCTGAAGCTGAGATGCAGGCATGTAGAGAAAAAGGTCTTTGTTATAATTGTGATGAGAAATTCACCCAGGGACATTGATGTGTTGAGAAAAGGATCTATTTCTTGGATGTGGATTTTCCTCCTGCACCTGAAATTTCTGACGATTCTCAGGATCTAGTAGATGATCAGGACGACATTCAGTAACTGCATGTTGACCCTCCTTCTCAAGACGACCATCCATAGATATCTCTCCATGCATTAGCCGGAGTCACCACCCCACAAACTATGTGGTTCAAGGGTTTCTTCAAGAAGCTCCCTATTACAATACTCATTAATTATGGTAGCACTCATAACTTCATTGACCCTCGGATCGCCAAACAAGCTTATTTTTTTGTCCATCCTTTCTCTAGCTTTTAATTCATGATTGCCAATGGGGGCACCTTACCATGCAAAGGGAAGTGCCGTAAAGTGTGTATCTCTATTGGTTATTATAACTTGCGCTTCGACATGTTTTCCTTTCCCTTAGGCAGATGTGATGTGGTTTTTGGAGCTCAATGGTTACGTACACTTTGACCCATCTTATGGGATTTTGTTGAACTTTGGATGTATTTTTCAGTAAATGGAAAAAAACAAACACATTGAAGGGATTACAACCAGGTTCCCTCAGTATCTATTAGTTCACATCACATGGAAAATATTCTTAAGAAGAATTCACATGGTGTCATTACTCAGCTCCATTTCATTCAAATGAAACCTTCAGTGGTCTCCACTAATACCTTGGATCTACAATTCCTTTTGTTGATGAGCTTCATGGTGCTCATTTTTTCTCCAAGTTGGATCTTCATTTTGGGTATCATCAATTCGAGTTCATGAGGATGATATACCTAAAACAACTTTATGAATACATGATAAACACTATGAGTTTTTGGTCATGTACTTTTTCCTCACGAAAGCTCCTTCCACATTCCAGGAATTGATGAATAAAATATTTTGGCCCTTGTTACAAGAAACACTCAGCCAATGCGGACAGAGGTTGTTTCTCTAGCCTGAAACACTCAACACTAAAACAAAACGATAACAAGATATAGAAACTTTTTCTAGGATTACATAAACCTATTGCATTAGTTTCCCTTCTTACCTTCTACAGGATGCAATAGTTTGATCTTTGGAATTCTTGATCTAGCGGATGGCTTGCAAGAGACACAACAAAAAACCAAACAAGTAAGAGTAACAAGATAGTCTAAAATCCTAGGAATAAGACCAAGGAGTTAAACAACAAGCACACGATGATAATCTGATACACAAGTGCATGTGGAAAATAAACTACATTTGTATTAAAAGTACAAAGAGGGAGAGTTTACAACCAGTGCCTTGGTGTTGAGAAACCCTTCTCAAATGAACCTTGCCTCAAATCCTCAAGATTTCCTACAAACCACTCATTAGTCTTGGTTCAATTTGGATATAGTTTAGATGTAATAACATATTCTTCTTCCCTTTACCCATGAGGGGTAAGCTGGTATATAAATGCATGAGAGGATAGGATAGGTCGAGGATCTCATGGGTTAGGTGGAGGGGGTATCCTATAATGAGGGATCTTGAGCTCCAGGTGTCTTGAGCCATAGGGATGAGGATCCATGAAGGCTAGCTTCGAGAAGCCTCTTGAATCTTCCTTTTTTTTCCTCTACTCGAAAAACGTGCCTTGTTCAAGGGGAAAATGCATTACTAGGTGGGTATCGCGCCTTGTACATGGGGAACAGGCGGTGGCACCGATTTCTGCACACAACAAAAGGGAGTTTCTAATATAGGTACCGCACATTGACCACAGGGAAAGTGAAGTGGTGACCAAAAGTAGGAAAATATTGATCCTTATCGATTTTCAACTTCAACGCTTGAGGATTTAAGGAAAATACTGAGATTTTGGTCTCACAACATGATGTTGATGAGAATGGGGTATAACAGAATACCCTCTGAAGCGTGAGGCTAGAGGGAAAGGATAGGAAAAGGCTCTGTAGGAACAAGTTATCACTTCAAGGAAATAGTTCAATGATAAGAAATATTCAACAACCAAGGTTATCTTGCAATACATTTACACTTTGATACATGTCTATACGAATCATAACATGCTGCTGACCAATATAACGTGGATCCATGGGTGATATAAACATTCATGCCTGCTATAATACATCATAGATCCATGCGAAGAAGACTCAAAATTGGGCATAATTACTAGATATATAATGTAGATCTATGTCATACAGACGCAAATATGAGCACAACCATAAACATACAAATGTGGATCTATGCAATGACTCATACAAATACTCCATCGCAACCTGGGAAAACAAATGATCGCTTAACAGATACCCAGGGTATTTGTCTCGTCTTCAATAAAGTACGATTCTATCTATGTGAATAAATGTCTTGAAGTCGAACATGGTAGAAACCACTTGATTACTAACCGATGATGAAAATCGTTAACAAGTGCGAGGTAGATCACCATTAATTTTGATGATTCCATGGTACCCAGTACATTCCTCCGAATGTGAATAGATGGTCTGATGTCAAACACTTGGCTGAATCTTTCGATCAAAGGTCAATGATGTAAACCTGTTGTCGAAAGAGATGAAATTTGGCATTGATGTAAATAGATCTCAAGGTATTGATTTGTTTGTATGGATAATTCCTGAAAGATGTGTTGAAGTCGATAAGAATAGTCTCGTCGAAGGAGGGTCATGATGAATCCACGTCAACAACAGGAAACTTGGAACAAAGTTATGGAAATTGAGTATGAAGTAACCATAGGACTGACTCAAAGGTAACTGACATAAAGGTACTTTTTGAGTGTAGAGGGTAATTCTTAACACAACTTTCCTTTGAACATTGGGAAGTACGACTGAAGACTTTGCAACATTGAATTGACGAGGTAGATACTAGGACATAATCCGACGATGGACGATGCATTCTTTGAAAGACTCAAAGGAGTAACATGACTCAAGAAAGTGGATCGACTCAAAAGCAAGTTGAATACCCAACTGACTGAATGAAATGCAGACAGGTGCTACATTCAATGGTGACTAGAAAATACCATTACTGTAAATGAAATTTAGTTACCTTCCCATAATTTCCCCATCATGCTTGATGAGTGCCTCTTTTCATTTTTACGAGTTCAAAGAGGGTACCAAACGCTTGTTACAACTTATCGTGAGATAAGTTCATCGTCATATTTTTTCCAAACCTGAGAAAGGAGGGTTTCGTTCCTGAAAAGGGATTCTCAGTGTTCAGTTTAACTAGTCCATTGAAAGTAAACTAGGGATCGTTCACATTTAGAGAGTCTGAACGAAACTGAAGAAGACTCCAAATTTTTCTTTTTCGTACAATTTAGTCTTCAAGGCCCGATAAAGTATAAAATAATACCCTGGAGAGTTCTTCTAGTCAATGACTAGAGTATACCTTTTTCATAACTTAGTCATTCTGAACTGAAAAAGAGGAAAACTACCGTCGGAAAGACAAATCTTCAGGTCCTTTTACGAGCGTGAAGATCACAAGTTCACTTGGTGATCTTTTCACATTTTAAGAGTTAGAAAAGATCTTAAAGAGGACTCTATTAGGGTTTCTTTTTTGTAGAAAAGTTTAACAAGTCCGAAAAAGTGGTAAATTTTGACTCGAAAACTTAGTACTAGGTTTAACGAGCATGACTTTAAATTTTAAAATAACACTCGAAATCTTTTTTTTTCGTTTTGAGTGAGAATGAAAAAGACAAAAAGAAAACTCCTCCATATCCAAAAATATCAACTCTCCATAACCTGCAACCCTCAAAAAACGATTAGACCCTTTTTTAATAAAAAATAAACTTTACATGACCATATTAGGGTAAAAAATTAATAAAATAATTAAATAAAACCAAAATAGTAAATAAAACCTAGTAAAAAGTTAAGAACATTTACCCTTTTTTTTTACCCATTTGGAGAGCAAAAGAGCCCTTTTGAGTGCAAATTTGAAGCATAGCCTTGTTGAAGCTACAATCAACCATTCGCCAAACCATCCAGACCAGGTGATTACTAAGATCATTCCCCACATTTTGATGGTTTCCATGTTCAATTTAATGCATTTTTAGGTGTTTTGGGTTTGTTTACCAAAGAGAAAAAATACAACCTAGGTACCGCACTTTTCCCTTTCGGGAACTACAGTTCTCCAACAACACTGCACATTTCCCTGAAGGAAAGTGCGGTACCACCGCTCTATCTAAAAGGGACTAGGGCGGTGGTGCAAACTTCCTTAAAATGCACGAAATTTAGGCCAAAATAAGTTTTTAAGGATTTTAAATGGTTGGATATGTTTTCTAATCCCTCAATTTGATGTTTTGGCAGGGTGCATTGTTGAAAATGGTTGTTTGGAAAGAACGTGAGCTCGAATTGTATGACATTTGTGGAGCGAATGATCATGGTACCATCAATGCCCTTCGAGAATGTGGGTTGCTCAAATCCTTCAAAGTTATATTGAGCATGAGAGCACAACTGATATTGTTGGAGTATATACTCAGGATGTGGAATCCCGAGCTACAACATTTTGAAGTGGGTGCACACATTTTGATTGTGGGAGTGGAAGATATCTACTTCTTGACAAGCCTTTCTAGGAGGGGAGCACCCATTTCCTTGACTAGTCCTTGTGGTGGGGATGTTACTACACAGGTCTTGATTGATCATTACTTCTTTCTCGGTACTCAGATGAGTGGGAAGAATATTCCCATAAAGGACGTGATGGAACTACCCTTGCGGACGATTCTATTCACCATGCAATAGATTTTTGGGAGCCAAGGGGCTCACCAAGAATCTAGGGCTCACATGTTGTATGCCTTAGAAGCCATGGCCCCAATAGTATTCAACTGGGATGAATCCTTGTTGGTGGCATTCAAAGAGAAGCTGACCAAATGTCGTCGAGGAGAGCTAAAGCAATTCGGATACAATACTATATTAGTGTCATTTTTCTTGGAGAGTGTTCAACTACTAAGGCCACTGATGTCCTTTACTAAGCTTAGGGCATGGGATCCACGCATGCTCATATGAGTGGATGTTGTGGCCTACCATGGTGGTGGAGGACCTAGGGTTAAGTACGAGACTTCCTTCTTTTGTTTGTTGGATGACTAGCTTCTCATGGTTGAGGATTATGCCTACGCGGGCATGGATTTTAGAGGAGACCTAGACCTAGCCCTGCCCGTGGATGAGAAGTGAGGAGACCTTGGTGAGTAAGACACTAAAATATGCATGTTTTTATATTTTTGTAATTTTTTTATTTTTATGAGTGGTAACGAGACAAATTTCCTACTATGCAGATGTGGGAATAACGCGACCATGAGGATCCTCTCTAATCGACAGATGAGATGATGCCCAATTTGTACATCATGGCGATGATGAGATGACTGAGCGTGAGGATAACCTCAATATTCTCACTTTATATATTCTTAACATCTTGGTGGACAATCTCCCCAAGAGATACCAACAACACACAACCGACGTGTCGGGAGGCTTTGGTCTCTTGTTGCACAGAGTAGAAAGGGCCATCATGTGCTATCACAAGCATCACTAGAGATCGATAGGATGTGTATACTCAAAGCTCTTAGCTTCTGTATTTTTGTTATTTTGTAGTGTTGAAAGCTAGTATGCTTCAGTTCGGGTCTCGAGACCATATTTTTTGAACTGAACACACCTTATATATATATTGTGAGAAATTCAAACCACAGGAGAATCTAGGAGCATTAGTGAATCTCACAAATCAAATTTGATGCAAAAACCATGAAATGAGAAGTAATTTACACACATAAATGTGAATAGAACCAAGATATTTTTTAACTTTCTAACATAAAAACATGTTATTTCCAGGTTTATATTACATTTGGAAATATTCGTGAGGCTTTGGGAGCCCAATGTGAGTGTAGAAGTCAAAATTGCCAAATTGGAATCAATCCGCCCTAGGTGGGCCAATCATGCCCCAAATCAACCCAAACAACCACAAATTGTTGAATGGACGTGGCTGAAGTGATGTGGATCAATAATTACACCTTGGCATGTGTGGGTGTGGAAATCTGGGTGGTTTAGAGTCTCAATGTGGCATTAATTGCACCAAATCAAGCCAAAAATAGACAAAATCCACCTCTAGCGCTCCTAGTCAACCAAGCTGTCCACATTCAATGAATGGGAGCACACCAGAAATGATGAGGGTGCACATGTGGCTGGTTGAATGAGCTGGAGTGATCATGTGGGTGTAAACTCCCCAATTTGACTTGGCATTTGTCCAACTAAGCACCCCTAGTCCACCACATAGTGTATTAATGCTAAAAAGCAATAAAATTGACTGAGTAGTGTATCAAGGGTACTAATGAGTTGGATTACTGTTCTAAAACCCTCCCCTAATCCAAATACTAAGTACATCTCACAAAATTATGGAGGCCTTGGTAACAATGGCACAAGTCACCTCAAATACATAATTCAGAAATTACAATTTATTTGTCCATATGAACCGAGGAAATGAAGGAAAACCTCATGGGGAAAAACCTTCCCTCAAGAATCAACATGGGGTTGGACCTGCAACAAGTAACATCAAATTACCATCCTTCACTCACCCCAAGCAAATATCTCAGGTGGGTGAAGGTATTCTCTGTGAAATCCTTGGTAAAAATATCATCAGTTTGCTCGGTGAATGGGCAATACTGCAGTGAGATTACCGTGTCATGCACTAAGCGCCTGATGTAATGCATGTGTATCTCAATATGCTTTGTCCTTTTCCTCTGAACAAGATCAGTAGATATTTTTATGGCACTTTGATTGTCCACCCAAATGTTGCTTGGAGAATCAATTTTGACACCAAATTCCTGGAGAATTCCCTGCAACCAAACACACTATGTAGTAGAATTGACTGCTGCCCTGTACTCTGCCTCTGCTGATGAAAGTGAAATAGTGTTCTATTTCTTACTTGACTAGCAAATGGGACCTTCAGCAAACATAAAGAAAAAACCCGAAGTTGACTTCTTGTCAGTGGGATCTCCAGCCCAATCTGAATCAGAAAATCCAACTAGTTGAAGTGAGGAACTAGCTGTGTAGTGCACCCCGAAATTCTTTGTACCCTAGACATACTGAAGAATTATTTTTGTTTCCCTCCAATGGAGCTCATGTGGCTGGTGCATATGTATTTCTACAACACTTATAGCATAAGACAAATCAGGTCTTGTGTGAGTGAGATAGAGCAATTTGTCCACTAGTTTCCTGTAGAGTGTAATATCTACCAATGGAGAATTGCCAAATTCATGCATTTTGATTCCAAAAAGAAAGGGATACTTGGATTCCTTACACTCAGCCATGTTGAACTTCTTTAGTAGGTCTGAAGGATACTGTGGTTGAATCATCTTGATGCCCCTTTCACTTTGCTCAATTTTCAAGCCCAAAAATTGCCTTAGCAATCCTAGGTCTGTCATGACAAATTCACTATGCAAAGATGACTTAATTGAGCCAATTAAATTAGTGCAACTACCTGTAATGAGGAGGTCATCAACATAAATTACAATAACCTGCAAAATACCATCATGTTTCTACAAATACACATTAGGGTCTGATTTGCATTTAGTGAAACCAATAGAGAGCAAAAAAGCATCCATTTTTTCATACCAAGCCCTAGGGGCTTGCTTGAGTCCATACAAATATTTTTTCAATCTACATACCAATGAAGTATCCTCTTGGAAACATTCAGGTTGCTGCATATATATTTCTTCCTGTAGCTCACCATGCAAGAAAGCACTCTTAACATCCATGTGGTGAACTTCCCAACCCTTACTAGCTACCATTGCAAGAACTAGTCTTATGGAGTCCATGCTTGCAACCGTGTTGGGAAAAATATGCACTATTTAATTCAACACTTAATTGTCAACCCGGGGAGGGAGATTATGAGATGCAAACACATTATGTGCATAATTGAAGGCTTGAACTAACCTAAGCTAACTAAATATGCAGACACGCTAACATGCAACTATATGATTTTAATCTACATGCATGACTATCATGAGTTAAATGCAAGAAATTAATCTAAAAACAGAAAATTAACTAAGAACTTGAAAAGTAACTGTAAATTCAAATCTAATCTAATGTTATATTAATCTATTCTATAAAGGCAAGAAACTGATTAACAACTAAGATTCAAACTAGTCTAATGCTACGCTAATCTATTCTATGAAATGAAATTGCAACAATTAATCTAGGAAAGCAGTCACTTGGTC
This sequence comes from Pseudotsuga menziesii, assembly GCA_001517045.1. Classification (NCBI taxonomy): domain Eukaryota; kingdom Viridiplantae; phylum Streptophyta; class Pinopsida; order Pinales; family Pinaceae; genus Pseudotsuga; species Pseudotsuga menziesii. The sequence goes on along the minus strand of LPNX011159365.1, from coordinate 81,303 downwards.
CGAAAGCAATCTAATGTAATGAAAGTAAATTTAACTATTCAGAACAGGAAACAAATCAACTAAACTATTTCATGAATGCATGAACTATATGCTTATGTAGGGATGAGAATTAACCATACGATTAACTATGAAAGCAAATACTGAAATTAATAACGAAAGAAAATATGAAATTAATTACTAGAAAACAGGAAATTATGCTATAAGTGAAAAGAGGAACTAATCTATCTATTCTATGAGCGAAGCTACTCTATATTTTCAAAAGAGCAGACTATTCAGAACAGGAAACAAATCAACTAAACTATTTCATGAATGCATGAACTATATGCTTATGCAAGGATGAGAATTAACCATACGATTAACTATGAAAACAAATACTGAAATTAATAATGAAAGAAAATACAAAATTAATTACTAGAAAACAGGAAATTATGCTATAAGTGAAAAGAGGAACTAATCTATCTATTCTATGAGCGAAGCTACTCTATATTTTCAAAAGAGCAGACTAACCAACTATCATACTCTAGTTATCGAACTTATGCAATTGTATAAAACAAATTGAAACATTAATCTAAGGACCAAGTGTAAACAAATACTTTGCAAGGAATCATAAACTAATGTAAGCAAACTAGTTTAACAAATCTAATCTAATCAACAACTAATCTATGAACTTGAAAAGTAAACTTATCTTAAACTAAGCTATGAGAACTTTTAAAATGAAACTAATGCATCTAATATGAAGGGAAAAAATGAAAACAGTCTAAACCAACCTTTATTCCTAAAGCTCAAAATCTATCATGCAAAATTTATTAATTTATACAAGCATAATACTAAATTAAAGTTAAAGATAAAAACAAAGGAGGCTAAACTAAAAGCTCAAAATAAAATAAATTAGACTAATGCAAATAAATAGAATTTACACTAAAAATAAAACTAAACTAAACTAAAAGAATTTCATAAACTAAACTAAAATGAAACTAAACGAAATAGTGAAAATAAACTAAATTAATTAAAATAACCTAAAACAAATTTATCATGAAATAACCCTATGTCACTCAATAGCACATTGAGCAGTTTAATAAAAAATATAAATGAAAACATGAAAAATTCAAAATACAAATTAAATACAAAAGATATGATAGTTATATAAATTCTCACTTGCATAAAATAAATTCAATTATAAAGAAACACTTTAACCTACGTTAACAAATAATTATAAAGCAATTCAAATTATTTTATTAATACAATACAAAGTTAACATATAAAAGAAGAAAACATGTATACTCGTTTATATTTTGAATTTCATCATAATTAAAACTGAAACAATAAATCTTATGCATTAATATAAAACTGAATATGAAATACTAAAGATGCTAAAGATGGATTCAAATCCCCACTAACTACAAAACACAGTAAAATGATGGAAAATTAACCTATACCCTAGCTAATTATTTCTACACAAAATGTAATATTAGAAATTCTGGAAATGAATGAAAATTCTGTAAAATTCTATCTAAATTCGAATTAAAGGCTGGAAGACAAACTGGATGAAGGTGTGAATAGAAGGCTGAAAAACAGTCTGCACAGAGGGACGAACAGAAGGCTGAAAAATAGTCTGCACAGAGGGACGGACAGAAGGATGAAAAACAGTCTAAGCAGAGGGATGAATGGCTGGCCGTATGGAAAATTGCATAAAAACTCAGGAAAATTACAGTTTTTCAATAGCAAAAATCATCTACAAGAAAATTAAATATATGTACATAAAAACAAAATTACTTATCTTGCAAAAACGAAAGATAAATGTTGAATATGTACAAATGGAACCTCTGGTTGTTGAGGGGCCCTTCTCAGCAATCAGAGGCTAGTCTACATCAATGAATTACTTCACAGAAGACTGAAACATGCATACACAACTGAACATAGAGTTTTATTAAATCTGAGTAGAATTTTACAAAGTTTTTACACAGGCAACTAGCTACCCAGCTGCTAGTTAACCCAACTCTCAAGAAGAGGTTGGTATATATAGGGTATACAGGAGATAAGCAAGTTGACCCTTTAGTGGTCGACTGCTCTCTAATTTTAGTCAATCATAAAGGCATTTAATTGATCCAATGCCACCGCATAGGCATTCTTCCTCCTTCAGCGTGAACAAATCTTCTCCAACGTGCATGATGACGACGTGTTGGGCAGTGAGGAGTACACAATGATAAGTCTCTAGAATGAGATCTCCTTCATCAGCATGAATGTGTGGACTGTTGACATTGTGGAAAGCGAGGGCAGTGACATGGTAGGTCTTCTAGAATAAGAGACCCTTCAAAATTTAAATGCATGAACTGGCAGCGAGCTGTTGAGCAAAGGAGCGTGACAACGATCCTTTCTAGAATGGGATGCTCCAACAACTAAACACATGGACAGCAGATGGTTTGCAGACCCGTTTCAAACATTAATGCCTGGCATCAGCACGTGGTTAACTCAGCGATCTGGACGAAGAACTGGACAACAATCTGGATATGCTCATAATTTAATTGCCTGGTGTCAGGTTTAAATAATGGCTGGTTTTATTGGTTCTGCCGCCATCCATTTCGTGACTGTCCGAGAGTTCTATTATGCTGCTCTATTTCTTCACGACGAAAGTTCATTCTTTACGGCCTGCAGAAAACATACGGTTCGTTAAAAAACATGAAATGGTTATATCATATGTAACATATTATAACCAAATGGTATTACATTATAAAGTGCATGCCATCTTATTTGAAAAATGGATTTTAGTTAAGAATTATACATATAATGGTTTAATATTAAATAAAATTAATGTCATAACAAAGTATATTTGAAAAAACCGTTCAATGGATGTCCCTTTTATAAAGTATATGAGTAATTAAAGTGATAAACCATTTTAATATTTAATTCTTTTCTCTTCCTTTTTAATATTTAATATTTTCATTTTCTTATTACATTTAAATCAATGTTTTTAAAATTTATTACAACTTAAATTTATGAATATCTTAAATGACGATTTTAATATATTGATTTTTCAATTATCTATTTGTTTGATAATTGAATATGTATTGATTTGCATATGCGGGATCAATATTACCGGCGGGAAATAGAAGGCAAGGATAAAACAAACCAAGAACCTAAGAAGAAACATGCCATTAAACCTAGTGCAGTACTTAGGACCGAAAGAAAAGGGCGGAATGGAGTGCCAAAATGCATGCTAAATGCAATAATACATAAAAAATGATGAATTAAGCTTCTTTTACATTTATAAGTTATAATTGATGAAAACATAGTAAAAGATTGACAAATTAAAGATAAATGTATTAGATTTCGATAAATAGGCCAGTAAATTAATGTAAATAAGGCCATTATAAAAGACAATTTCGAGGCTCAACAAACTGGTGCAAAGGTCACTGTGTAATCAATACCATGGACTTGAGAATAGCCCTTGGAAACTAATCTTGCCTTATTTTTCAGATCAAAACCATCAGCTATAAGTTTGGTTCAAAAGACCCATTTGCATTGGACAAGCTTCCTCTTAGGAGGAAGGGGAACCAATTCCCATGTCTTGTTCTCTTGGAGGGACTGAAATTATTATTCCATTGTTGATCTCCATCTTGGGTCACTACAAGATTGCTGATATGTTTGAGTATCAGACCCAATCAACATATAACAGTGATCATCAAGAGCACTATCACTTGCAAAGAAAGCACTACTAGTTTGTGATCTAGTCTTCTTAGGCTCACGGGGATTGCTTGCCAATTCCCCAACAGCTTGAATGATTTTTCCAACCCACTTGGGTCTTGATGGTGATTCATATACATAAATATTTGATTTGATTTCATCTTTGCAGAGCAATGTTCCAATTTCATATGTGGGAGACCTTTTAAGAGATGGATTCAAATTTCACACGCTTGGTTTTCATGGCATTTCATCATAGACATTTCACACCATGCATGTATCAGGATCATATGGGAACCTGGGATCATTTTTGGTCTCATTGGTTTCAATTGTGGGGGAAACAAGCAACAATGGAGATTTATTCACCACTTGAGAAGATGATTGTAATCATTGTAGTGCAGCAACAAGCATGGTGGTTCCTCCCTAAAAGTTTCTTGGAATTTAAGAAACTCAAAGTTTGGTAACTCGGCACCAATTTCAAAAATTTATACAGAAGCAAAAAGAGGTGAAAGTTCAAAAAAGGTTTCCAAAATATGGAGGTAAAGATTACTTGCACACATTTGGTTTTTATGGATTTTATTAATCCATTTTGGTGTCAGTGGTGATGTAACAGGGTATATCAATATGCACAATCCACATCTCTTTACTTTTGGGAACACAAATTGCAGTACATGAGTGCCACTACTCAAGTTGTAGCTAAAGAGAATCAATGTCAAAACCATAATAGAGCACTTTGTGCAAAGGAAGGAGTACCAAATGAGGATTCCACTTGGGAATCTAAATAAAAATATTGTAGCATACAAAATTGGAATTTCTTGAGGACAAGCAATCTTGAGTGGGGAGGATTTGTCATGTCCCCAATTAAATAATTGCATAGCGGGACAATACCATCAATCCTACTAGTTCCCTAGGTTGGATGGATACGTTTGGAATTTTAATAAGGGAGCTAATAAATGATGTTTGAACATTTGAATGGCATAAATATTTAATAAAGGATCTAAATAAATAAATACAAGAGAAAATAAAAGTGGCAATTGATCATGAAGACACATGGAGGATGTGGGACCCACACAAGCTAGATTTTCTATGCCACATGGCATCTTCCTCTTGTCATTTCAAATCCATAAGAAGCCCAAGGGTCTTGGGATGAGTTGGAAGGTCAATATACTTGGAATGAGTCAATAAAGATCGAATTGGAGTGGAAGAGTAACTCCCATGGAAAAGAAAGAGGCATTTTGGAGCTAGTGAGACACTTGGACTAGATTCCCTAGCTCTATGACAACAATGATGAAGATGCCGTGAAACCTATGACAAAAATCAGATATGAAGGCTGACATCTCACATATCTGGCATGTCAGGTCAAAATAGAGCATCTAAGAGGGCGCTCATGTGATTCGGGGAAGCTCAATGGGCTCCTACTCAAATTGGGGGAAGATGGGAGGCTAGAAAAGGGAGGACACGTGGCAAATCTTGAGCACACACTCAAATTCGAATTGGCTTGAGTTTGTGGATGGATTGGTAACCTTAGAAGGCTAAGGATGTGTTATCTCCTAAATAAATTAGTCTTCAATAGGTCAGACTCATAAATTTTATTTTTGCACAGTGATGAAGATTTCAGTGCACATTATGAAATATTTTTGTGTTTAATAAAGTTGGAACGCCTTGTACTCTATTTTTTCATAAAATTCAAAGTTTAGCTTTCGGTGGCTTAGCCGAACATCTCAACTATTCATTAGCCACCGAAAAGCCCAGCTTTCGGCAGCTTAAAATTTGGATCCAAGACTACCTTAACCACTGAAAGCTCCAAAAGGGGAAAACGGTTAGTGCATCCGTCACAATCAGACACTGTCAGCATGAAAAATGCCACTATCAAGCACTTAACCACCGAAAAGACTGGACCTGCAATAAATCATGAGTTGTTAAAGAAAGGGTTGTTATAAAACCGAAGTGACTGATAAAAACCCAAACCCTCGTTGCCATCCACCTGTCCCATTATTGTAATCAAACCACCACAAAGCATTGATTTCCAGTTAGAATGATTACAACACTGGCTAGCTCACGGGTCTTGTCAGAATTTATTGTCACCCTGCTCAAATCCCAATTGCAAATCAGCCCCCTCAAAATCAGTACCCTCTCCTCAATTCATTCCACATGTTCTGTATGCGTCCTCACTGAGCCAAGCCATCCCTGAATCCAACACTGTAATCTCCGTCTCCAGGGTATGAATTTTGATTTTGCAGGTATAGAAGAGCAATCCAGAAAATGAAGAAAGGAGGAGGACCTGCCCTAAGATAGGAATTGGGTGACATTGGCTACCTCAAATCACATCCAGAGGTATGCCAACTTTTCAAAGACTCAGGCTGCTATAGGTTCTGCAAAAAAATTCAGGAAACCCTAGCAGAAGTGGTAATAAGCCTTTTTGGCCCAGAAGCAGCCTGTGAGACTGCTGCCAATCCAAACCCTAGGCAGGCTACAGAGACATCAAAGGGACAACACTAAAACCTCTAAAACAACAGGGTAAAGTGTGATAACAGTTTTTGATTAAAATTTTAAAACAAAGCTTTCGGTTGCTTAGGCGAACACTGCAACTGTTCATTAGCCACCGAAAACAGAGCTTTCGGCAGCTTACAGACCCAAAATTTTGCTTTCTTAGCCACCGAAAGTGCAGAACAGTGCAGAAAGACATAGTTCAACACATAACCAACTTTGGTTGATACAAATACCTCATGGATGATTTATAAGGTAGAAGATTAATTAAAGGCACTAGTATTTTGGTTTTGTTTCAGTTTTGAAGGTGCCAACGAGGTGAATTAGGTCACAAACCCTACCTACTTTGACAAAGTGTGACTTATCTGCTAGATAGCAAGTTCGAGTTCTACTTCAGTGTTCACTGCAGTTATTAAGGAGTTCAAGGAGTAAGAGAGTGTTGGAGTTAGGTAGATTAGCAGTTAAGATAGGGTTTTTTTACCTAATTTTTACAAAATAGTTATGAATATCTATTTTTAGTAAATTCAATCCAATTTTTCAGGATCTGAAATAAATTTTGTAAAGGCTATAAAGCCTATGACTAATGTTGAAGCAAGGGTTCGACTTCGGAGATTTTTAGACACTTATTGTATTCAAGCTTCTCATGTGCTTTGTCACTTAATATAAGCTCTTTTGCCATTATATGTTCAGCTTCCATATTCTTTTTGTTTTGTACTTGTGCTTGAATGTTTCATTCATGTTTATTCTATTTACTTAATGCAAGATAGTTGTCATCCTATCTATGTGTGAGTTATTGGAATTACAAGTATATTTTTCTTGTTATGATCAACCATTTACATATGAGTTCTTTATGTGTGAATCTATCAGCATCATTAAGTTCTTCATCTATTCACCTTTATTACAAACCCTCTGAACATTGATAGTTAGAAGCCTTGTCTATTTGATTGAGTATTATACATGTCTTGAGCAAGTGAGGTCTTATTGATCATCTGACTTGATCCATTGAGAAAACCATTAAAAATATTGAAGTTACCAGGCATCTTCGAGCTGCAAGCTAGAAGAGTTTCCTGGAGAGCTAATGGGATGTTTATAAAATACAGGAATCAACCAAGAGAAGAGATTTTGATCATTTGAGAAATTTGTATTTGTGAATTGAGAGAGCTAGTGGATGACTAGTTTCTTGCCTTAGACAAGTTCAAGGGTGAAAGATTCCCATCCAAGTTGGTGTTTGGAGAGGCCACTCATGTCTTTCATGGAGCTTTAATGGAGTTTTATTTGTAGTTGTAAGCTACATGGAAGCTCGTGGTTCCTTCTAGTGCATTGCTTTCTCTCAACCATTTCCAGTTTTTATTGCATATTCTTGCTCATGGAGGGATTGTGCTTTGGGTGAGCTATTGATCTCTTTGGGGAAGCTTCTAATGCCCCATTATTTTATGTTCTAATGGAAATGCTCTATATTTCAAGTTCAGAATACTCTCAGGTTGAAATTCCAAAATATTTCATGTAAAAATGTTAAACAATGAAGCAATAGTGCCATTTCCTCGATATCTTGTTGTGGACCATTGTAATGTTGATGATTTCGAATTGGGAGAGATTTACATAGTCCATTTTTTATAGTAATAAGCTAAATATGCTCTATTCTTCATTATCATAAAGTATCAAGTCGAAATATCAAAGGGTTGTATGTAAAAGTGACTATTAATGAGCAAACAATGACCATTTCTCCACTACATTGATGTATGCCATGATAATGTTGATTATTTCGAATGGAAGAATGTCTCTCTGATATATTTATCATGAATGGAATGTAATTTATGATTATTACAAGTTTTATGTTCAGCACTTATGCATTTTAGGTCATTTTACTTAGTTTAATTGCATTTGGAGAATATTTGGTGTCATTTTGTCAAGGGTCGAATTAGTAATTTTGTAGCTGTTTGGGAGAGGCTCATAACAGCTTGTATAAAATAAATAATGATGCATATGAGACCTTAACAATGTTCCTTAAACATCCTCTACATCTGTTCAGAAATTCGAGTGGGTTTGGGAGCATTTGAGAAGCCATTTCCAGCATTTACCCAAGGGGAATTGGAGCCCCAATTTGCTAGTAAAGACTCCTACTTTTACCAGAATATTAATCAAGCTTGTACAAGTAACTGAGGGTCATAAATCATCCCTAAACATCATATTCAAGTCTTAATATCATTCATACACCTTTCCATGATATTTGGGAGCATTTGGGCCAATTTGGAGACCTAGACATCAAAGCTAGTCAAAGGTCGAAATTGGGAAAAAAAGTGAAAAATTGGTCATTGTAATAAAAAATTGAAAAAGGGACATTACACTACCTTAGGATATATTTTATTATTATTTTATTTTAATTTTAAATTGACATTTTATAATTTCAAGTTGACTTTTTTTAAGGCATGTAGGCCTGGATATTTTGTAAAAAGTGAGTGTGAGATCATATAAAAAAAATCTCCTCACTTTCATTTTAAGACAAAACTTATGGAATAATACATTATGCACTTGTTTTACCTTTGTTGGGATTTCTTTGGATGGACGCACTCCTCTTGAGGAAGTTTTCTGGTTATGCAAGCTATCTTCTGGTAATTCTTTAGTGAATCTCTGCTTTTGGTGATGCTTTGATTTGCTGGATGAACACGAGCACGAAGAGGTCATGCTTCTTACATTTTGATTTGGATGTTGGTGGACGTGCACAGTCTTAGTGGTAGCCCTAGAGTTGCACTTTTCCCTCGGATAGGCCATTACCTTCCTTCTTGTCACCTTAGCAAACCAAGGCATGTCTCCTCGAGAGGGTGTCCTAGGGTTTCTCCTTAGTTTTTCTAGATTAGTTGCTTGACCTAGGCCCCTTCCTCACTAGGCTAGCCATTCTCCTTAGAATCCCTAGGTTGGGTAGGGCTCATGCTAGGGTATGTTTTCCCTTGGTTTTCACACCATTTTATCTCACAAATCTAGTCTAGGGTTAGTTCTTAGGTTTAGCTTAGGATTAGGTTAGTCCTAGGGTTTAGTTTAGGTTAGTTTTAGGGTTAGTACCAACGCTGCCCTAACAACAACCTCTTCCATTTTCGCTGCCCTTCTCATCCTCCTTCCTAATCCCTTTTCTACCCTTGCTACCTCCAAAAAGACCCTAAACTACCCTCGTTGCTACCTTCGTTGGCCTAATTTACACCCTCACTCATCCTTCTCAGGCTGTTAACAGCCCCGCCATACTCCCAACAGTCCCTTCCATCCTCTTTCTCCTTTGTTTCCCTCATAACCCTTCCTTATCACCCTCGCCGCTCTTTTCTTGCACACCCGCAACTCCATTTTTGGATATCCCTAGGGTTGATATTTCCTCCGGTATGTTTCCCTCTGTCATACTTTGCGACAAGCCACTCAACCATCGTTTAGGACCCCCCTTACAGTGGAAGCCGTCCCTTTTCTCGTTCTCCTTTGAACCTACACATCAGCAATGAAGGAAAGGTTAGTTCATGCTATTTCTCTTTTGGGTTTGATATTGGAGAGTGGATTGTTTCACCTTGTATATTCACACACAATTAACACACTAATTAGCGCTTCAAAGTGTGGTCACATTTATATACTAACATTATAATGCTACTATGAATAATGGTTATGAATGATTACTGATATATATTGCTACTAACTATTAGTGACTGAAACACCACTGTAATGTTGTCCTCATATACACATTCAACCTAATATTTGTTAAACTTTGTAATGCTTCTAATGACTGAATATGTATGGTTGTTATACTAAAATTTACCGTTGATACATACAAAACCTTTGCAAATTTCAGACCTCTTGTGGTTGTTACAAAGTGCACGCAGATACATAACTGGTATATTGATGTTCATTATTTTTCAAGTGTCCAATGCTGCTATGAATGGGTGACTGAATGCACACTACTGTACTCATGAATATAATTATAATAAGTGTTGTTGCTATGTTCTTTTCATGGATATCATATGTTTCTTACCCTGTTGATCGGTGGTGATATATGCCTGTAGTGACCTTTATTTGTTTTGTTTATTGCAAATGACATATCTTTTGGACACCTAGGATAAACACACACATATTGTTGGTTCCTATATATCTTAATCATATCTAGTCTCAACCACAATCAACATAACACTCACTTATGATTTGACTCCAATAAGGCATCGGTCTCTAATAACCCCAAAAGTGGTATTCTTTGGTATTTGGTGTATTTTCCAAAGTTGAATTAGGGCTCTCCCCTAGGAGGATTCGACTTCTAAAGTAGTTTGGGACAAGTGGCTAAGGTGACAGTGGTCACTTTTCCCTTATATGCTTATCGATGGATTTGAACTGCCATTTCAACCGATAACACATGGGAATGAGTCTTCCAACAGTAAATTGGATTATGGATTGTAGTTAGATTGTGACTTTTCTCGTACTTCTCAATGGCATTTCTACTATTTTTTTAAAAGCTTCTAGGGGACAATGACAAGGTTGTCCATTGTCTCCTTTTGTATTTCTTCTAGTGAGAGAAGGGCTCAAAATGTTAATCAAAGTTACATGTCAAGAGGTGATTTAAAGGGGGTTAAAATTTCTAATTCAATGGTGCTTTCACACCTCTTCTTTGTGGATGACATACTAATATTCAAGCATGTTTCGGTTCAAGAGATTTCCAATATAATGAATATTCTTAATTTGTACAACAATTGTTTACAATGGACTTGGTTTTAGATGTTCTTGTGAAGACAAATGGGGTTCTTATCTCAAAAAGTTGGCACATGGAGCTATACAATTGTCAAATGAAGAAGAAATGTTATTTTGGTTTAAAAACTCCTCAAGAATCTATACTACAAAAGTGGGATATGTGGTTATGGTGGAAGACTATTTCTTGGGTGACGAGATGGTGGTGGGGTATCTTATGGAAATACTCCATACCACTCAAAGCTAAAATTCTCTTGTGGATCATTATGACAAATAAAGTGTTAACTTGGGATAGTGGTTTAAAGTGAGGCTTGATTGGACCAAACCAATTTATGTACCAAGGAAGAAGAACATGTTTCTCATATTTTTATAGAATCTAGTTATATAAAATAAGTCTGAAAAAATATCAAATTAGTGTTAAGGGAAAAGTCAAATAACAAATTTTTTAATGAGGATTATTGCAAGGACTAGATGTTGGATGCAACAGTGAAGGATCTCAAAGCGTTCCTAGGTCAACTTCTTTTTTGGATTTGGTGGACTTGTAACTTATATCTTTTCCGAGGCAAGTTTATTTCAACATAGGTTCGTGCTCATTTAATTATTAATTTGACAAAGGAATTTCATATAATCCCAAAAGAAAAGAAAAATAGGAATCGCAAGATGCCAATACTTAATTATGAAATACCATGGGGCTACTTCGATGACACTAGTCATGGTCAATAACAACACTTATTTCCACTTGAATTATGCAGTCGGTAGGGTATCCAATACCCACGCTGAGATTTATGCTATACAGATTTTGCTTAGGGGCACCAGATTAAATGGTACAAAAATATTAAGGGCATTGTAGATTCTAAGGACTTAGAAAATAAGAAATCCAGAATTGAGATTCTGAGTTTAAGGAATTTGATGTCAGTCTTGGAGGAAGAGATATCTACCTTCGAATGGATAGTGTTTAATCACATCTATAGGGAGATCAATTGTGAAGCAGATCAGTTATCCAAACAAGCTCTCCTCATAACCGAAGGTAACCTTGATAAAGATTAATACGAGGACGACAATATTTAGACCAAGTTTGAAGTTTATGTGTATTAAAAATGTCTGGATGAAGTTTCATATAAGGCTTGCAGTCTGTATTTGTTAAAGTTTTCTTATGGATTGTTGTAATGTTGAGAAAAACACAGAAGTATGGAATGTTTATTTTTGTAAGTGCCTCTATATATCTGTGGAAGATAAAAAAGTAACTATCTTTGGGTAAAAGAAAATACATACAGTTTTGATGTAGGGATAGGAAAGGTTTTGGTATAGGTTTTGATCTTCAAAGACCAGTTTATGTATACTCTATTTATGGAATATAGAAGATATTTTCCTTTGGAAAAAAGACACTCAAGCTATGATTTAATCTTGAGACAATTAATTCCATGGCCATAATTCAATGAACATAATAATAAAAATAAAGCATCCATTTTTATGCAATATGCTCTGTCACACGTTAATTATATTTGCACAACCTAATATTTAACATGATGTACACATAACATGTTAGAATCATTGGGTTCATCATCACCACCAACATCATGTTTTGTAAGAGCATGTCTTAACCCTGACACACACCTTTTGAATCAAGGGAAGCCGACAACAAAATGTGGTCTTCATGCTTTATTAATGTTCCAAATCTATTAACCACCTAGAATAATAAGAAACTTTAGTATAAACCTCTCAATGCTTAAGATTCACAATTAAGAAGGATGTGCTGGTCTTTTTTGGTTATAGTAAATTTATGTTTCTTTTTTATACAATAGATACACCACAATCTTTTTTTCACAAAAAAAAGTAAACAAAATAAAAAAGTAAAAAATATAACACCCCTAAAAAATATACTATATGTAGAACCAGCTATTATGTTTCTCTTCATATTTTTATGCTGGTTCAATTGATTTTGCAAACTTTTGACAAATGTTCAAGATAGTGAGCTGAAGTGACCAAAAGTGCATCGTTTAGAAAATAATCTATAGATACAAGCTGTTATATTTCTCTTTTTATTTTGATATATGATGGTTGTGGTCCAATTGATTTTGCACAAACTTTGACATATGTTCAAGTTAGTGAGCAAAAGTTATCATAAGTGCATGGTTTGCAATATGGTCGAATGCTTTAAACATTTCATGAATGATGAAATGTCAGAGATTTAAGTTGTCAAAAGTGCATGGTTCTGTCCAAATTTTTTAAACATTTCATGAATGAGGAAATGTTAGAGATTTAAGTTATCAAAACTACATGGTTCTGTCCAAATGCTTTAAACATTTCATGAATGGGAAAACATTAAAGCTTTCAGTTAACCATGATTGATTCTTAAGCAACATAATTGTCATTTTAGCATGGATCTCATTTTTGTTTTTATAATACATAAGATCAAACTTTAACTTGATACCTACAAAAGGAGTTTATTCTTACAACTCATTAGTGTCAGAATAGGAATCACTTCATTTGCACATATTATCCATGCAATCAGATATCAAACAATGAACCTAAGATCTGAGTCAAGGCCTTTGCCTATTCTTTGTTTTGCTTGAAACAAATAACAAGATTACAAAAGGACACAAAAGTAAAAAGCTAATTCTTAAACCGTGGAAAATCCCTCTCCTACCAGACCCTCCTTGATGCCATTATTTAATATTAGCCAACAAAAGGAAATTTTAGACAAATCCTCGTGTTAGCTCTTAAAGAGCATTATGATTGAAAACAAGTTCTGATGCTAGCCCACAATATTCATTGAACCATATACACTAGACATTAGCTAATAGCTCTAAAGGAAACCAACAAAGTTAAGAATATATGAAATTTGATTAAAGCTTCATGAAATTTTGGGCAAGGCAGAGTATTTTACAAAGCCCAAAACCCGCTCATTTAGTTGAAGCCTTTTCAGGCTAGATATCTGAACATGTTAGGGTTGTTTTTGTCACGCTCCAAGAATTCCCTTGTGATCAAATCTTCAATCCGCTTTTTGATTACTTTAAAATCCGGCTGCCAACAAAGAGTATTAGTTCGTGAAAAGACTAACAGGGAATGAAACTTGCAGCATTTCTTGTTCAAGTTATGACCAAATAAATTAACCATTTTATAGTGCTTACCTTGAACATTCGTCCAAGTTGCTCAACACACTCTGTTACTAATTGTGCATAGGCTAAAACTTTTCTGCTCTTCATGATTCGAACAATACAAGCATCAATTGCGTATTGTCTATCTTTGTTCACATCCTCAATTATCTTCTTCTCATTCACATGAGGAAGAGGAATCTACAATTCAGTAAAAACACTATTATCAAGAGATCAAGTTGAATGTTACAAGATCCAGATGAAATCCAATAATTAAGGTTTGTTAACTCACCCTAATCTTTCTTGATTTGTCGGTAAATTTTGCATTAAATTCGAAGTAATCAGATTGTGTGACAGTTTTTGTGTTTGGCTCCTTATTCAAGACTTTGTATTTTAAACATGAAAGTGAATGTAGCAATCTAACAACATCTTCATCAGACAAATTCAACTGAGATTTGATTTCTGAATAGCTCAATTTTTCTGCAGAATTGAACAGCAATAACACAGATCCCTGCACACATCCCCACATTCCATTAATAAACAAATCAATACTATGAATAATTAATTCCGCAGGGCAACCGAATTTACAATTATAGATATGGGTGACTACTGATTTCCCCTTGCTTATTCCACACAGGAATTAATAGTTATGTTAAAAAAAAACTGTCAGGATTAGAAAAGAATGTAGAAACACAAAATGGATCATTCAAAGCAAGGACAATGGGGAAACAAAATGCAAAATATTTTAAATATCCTAAACCACTAAACTGCTAGTGCCTCGTCCAGAACCATAAATGTGATCAATAACATTTCAAGAGGATGGAAACAAATTGACGGGAGAAAAAGGTGAATGGCATTAAATAAAAGAATGGAAAACATGACAACTATATATACAAAAAATAAATAAAAAATAAAGGATTTACCTGATATGTAGTCACAATAAGCTCCACCGACCTGGCATTAAAATTGCCAAAAATATTACACGTCCCTAAAGAGTATATCCATGTAAGCTTTCGATTTTTAGTTTGTGTCTGGTAGAATTCTTTAAATACTTCTACACATTTTACCTGTAAACAGAGGGTGGCAAACAATCAAAACTCGCATGAGTTCTACAAAATATTATTCATAGTTTCCACCAACTTGCAGCAACAGGGTGATAACTTTTAGGGATGGCTCAAGAGTAGGTCCCAATTTCAACGAACAACACAGGCAGTAAGGTAGCAAGAACAGAGTGGGAACAAAAGCATATACATCCATAAAAGTTACAATCAAATAATTCTAGAGAGACAAATTGCAAACATTGAATTAGGAAGAACATAGTGGAAACAAAAGCAAATACATCCATAAAAGTTACAATCAAATAATTCTAGAGACAAATTGCAAATATTGAATTAGAAACTTCTTCAAATAAGTAAATGAATGGTTTCTCATTAATAAGCTAAATAAAAATACAATAATTGATAAATATCTTGACAATAAAACACATGACACAAAACCATTGGGGTGGTGAGTGCAACTACATACTTTCTAAGTTGCACGAAACAGGGAAACAGGGATGTGTTGGAAACGTGACCCCTCCAAATTTTAGGAAAAGGGGAAACGCGATATATATATATTTTACAGATTAAATTCAACATCACATTTAACATTTTTACTCATAATTTCATAAGTGATTCATCATTCCATAATGCAAGTAGTAATATCCAAAAACAACACAATGATTTTACCCATAAACGATTCCATAATACAAGTGGAAATAGCCAAAAAACAACCTTCACAAATGAGGCTAAGCCGCTAATACATATATATCCATATTCCAAAATCAACTTTTATATACGAGGCTACAAGTACAATACTACATCAACATGAACATATAAAGAAAACATGAGCTGAAGCCCAAAGACTAATAGTCATCATGCTTGGCCTCATCTTCATACTCCTCAAAACTAGAACATAAAGCACATCCAATAGTGGATTGTTGAGTGGAAGAAGAAGGACCAACTCCACTTCCAGGTTCCTCAATATTCAGGGAAACAAGAGAGATGTCCAACTCAACAGATTTTGGATCCACGTCCCATTCTCTAGAAGGCCCACTGCTATATTTTGGACCCCTACGAGAT
Organism: Pseudotsuga menziesii; assembly: GCA_001517045.1. Lineage (NCBI taxonomy): Eukaryota > Viridiplantae > Streptophyta > Pinopsida > Pinales > Pinaceae > Pseudotsuga > Pseudotsuga menziesii. The sequence continues at coordinate 65,222 of LPNX011159365.1, read as the reverse complement.
GCAAGGCAAAGGTTGGAGTGCACATAAACAAGATCCTCAACTTTTTGTGTAATGTCCCTTTTTCGAAATTTTATTAAAATGACCAATTTTTCACTTTTCCTCCTATTTCCACCTTTGACTAGTTTTGATGTCTAGGTCTTCAAATTGACCCAATTGCTCCCAAATCTTCTGAGGTGTATGAATGATATTAAGACTTGAATATGATGTTTAAGGATGATTTATGACCCTCCAATTACTTCTGCAAACTTTTTTAATATTCTGATCAAAGTAGGAGTCTTTAGTAGCAAATTGGGGTTCCAATTTCCCCTGGGTAAATGTTGGAAATGGCTTCTCAAATGCTTCTAAACCCACTCGAATTTTTGAACAGAGGCAGAGGATGTTTAAGGAACATTGTTAAAGTCTCATATGCATCATTATTCAGCTTATACAGGCTGTTATAACCCTCTCCCAAACAGCTACAAAATCACTAATTCGACCCTTGGGGAAAAAACACCAAATCTTCTCCAAATGCAATTAAAATGAATAAAATGGCTTCAAATGCTGAAGTGTTGAACATGAAACTTGTAATTCACATAAATGACAGTCCATTCATCATAAATATATCAGAGAGACATTCTTCCATTTGAAATAATCAACATTACCATGGCATACATCAATATAGTGGGGAAATGGTCATTGTTTGCTCATTAATAATCATTTTGACATACAACTCTTGGGTATTTCAACCTGAGACTTTCTTAGAATGAAGAACAGAGCACATTGAACTTATTACAATCAGAAATAGACCAGGAGAATCTCTCCCAAAGAGTACAATAGCTCACCCAAAGCGCAATCCCTCCATGAGCAAGAATATGCAATAAAAACTGGAAATGGTTGAGAGAAAGTGCTGCAATAGAAGGAACCACGAGCCGCCTTGTAGCTTACACCTGCAAATACAGCTCCATTAAAGCTCCATGAAAGACCTTAGTGGCCTCTCCAAACTCCAACTTGGATGGGAATCTTTCACCCTCAAAATTGGCTAAGACAAGAGCTTCATCCACTAGCTCTCTCAATTCACAAATGCAAATTTCTCAAATGATAAAAAACTCTTCTCTTGGTTGATTCACATATTTTATAAACATCCTTAACCTTCTAAGGTTACCAATCTATGCACAAATTCAAGCCAATTCGAATTAGTGTGTGTGCTCATGATTTGCCATGTGTCCTCCTTTCCTAGCCTTCCATCTTCCCCAATTCGAGTAGGATCCCATTGAGCTTCTCCAACTCACATGAGTGCCCTCTTGGATGCTCTATTTCGACCTGACATGTAAGATATGTCAGATGTCAGCCTTCAGATCTGATTTGTGTCATAGGTGTCATAGCATCTTCATCATTGTTGTCATAGAGCTAGGGAATCTAGTCCAAGAATCTCACTAGCTCCAAAATGACTCTTCATCTCCCATGTAAGTTACATTTCCTTCCAAATTCGACCTATGATGCATATGGCTAAGTGTATTAGCCTTCTAACTCATCCAAGAATATTTAGGCTTCCCATGGATTTGAAATTGCAAGAGAAGGATGCAATGTGGCACAGGAATTCTAGCTTGTGTGGGCGCCCTAGTCTCCACGTGTCTTCATGCTCCATTGCCACTTCAATTTTCTCTTGTATTTATTTAATAAGCTCCATTATTAAATATTTATTCCATTCTAATGTCTAAACATCATTTATTAGCTCCCTTATTAAAATTCCAAATGTATCCATCCAACCTAGGTAACTAGTAGGATTGATGGAATTGTCCTCCTATGTACTACTTATTTGAATGGGGACATTACAGTCCTCCCCACCCAAGATTGTTTGTCCTCAAGCAATTTCAGATTTGGATGCTGCAACCTCAAATATACTATCACCAAAGCAAATTGTCTTTCAAAAGCTTTAAAATTTCTTGGCTCTCTTCCACTCACTCTTTAGCTTTTGGAGCTCTACTATCACCAAAGATCATCTCAACAAAGGTAAGTGCATCATAACCATATAATGCTTTGAAAGGAGACATCCCTATTGACATATGAAAAGTGGTGTTGTAGCAAAAGTCACCCAAGTGTAGCCATTTTGCCCATGCTTTTTGCTGCTCTCCCACATAGTTTCTTAGGTACCCTTCCAACCATTGATTCACCCTCTCTATTTGTCCATCAGTTTGTGGATGATAGCTTGTACTTGGAGTCAACTGAGTGCCCACCAATCTAAAAAGTGCTTGCCAAAAAGTACCCATGAATCTACTCTCTCTATCACTTACAATGAATGCTCTTGGGGAGCCCATGCAATCTGAAGATTTCTTTGAAAAAAATATCAGCCACTTGTGCAGCACTAAAAGATGATGTAACAACAAAGAAATGAGCAAATTTTGTCAATCTATCCACTACCACATATATGCAATCCTTACCCAAAGATTTGGGCAAACCATTGATGAAATCCATTGAGATACTGTCCCATTTTTGCTATGGAATGGGCAATGGTTGCAATAAACCAACTAGGCATGTAAGTTCCGATTTGTTTTGCTGACATACCTTACATTCATTCACATATTTCTAAACATCTTCCTTCAGCCCCTTCCAAAAGAATCTTTGCCTCAATTGCCTATAAGGTTTGAAGATTTCCAGATGGCTAGCTAGTGGGAAATCATGTGCTTCTTGCAAAATTTTTGTACTAGATCTTGGTCTAATGAGTCCCAACTCTAAGAGTTCTTGGATGGCCTTCTCAATCTCATCTCTGAATTTCTTGGGATTTCTATAAGGTGGTATTTGAATGGGTGAAGTACTTGTTATCACCCGCCTTGTAGTTGCTTGTGTGAGGTGGATCTAGGATGGATGGTAGAGGGGCAAGCAACTAAGGGGTGGAACCATGATTGCCTAGATTCCCAAATGGATGGTTGTCACGCCAATCAAGGCAGCCTTCACTTTATGTTATCCTAGTCCAAGACAACAATGGGGGAGACCCAGACCTGCTCCCGACAGGAGAGATTGGACCTAGACACTAGAAGAAGATCAGATGGGGCTTCAGGGTACTTAAGGTGCAAGGTAAATGGAAGCCCTAGCTCTAGGGTTAAAGTACTAGCAACTGATGGAGATGACCACTGTATTTGGAAACGTAACTGTGACAGGGTGAGCAAGAATAGAGTTGGGACTGCCTAGTACCAAGGGGGCAATCTCAGTGAAAGATAGGTGACTTGAGTTATCAGTAGGTGTTGGCAATAGGAGTAGGAGTGAGGTCAAGTTGGGGCTAGTGCTAGCTAGGAGATCAGTGCCTTATGTGCATTGGGCAATGGAGTCAGCAGTAAACCAATGTTTCAGAGAACCCGCGTGGGAGACACCTTGATCTACGAACCTAGAAGGTAGTTGGTTCGGAAAAGCTAAGGTACAGGAAACCCAGCTCAATGGATGGCTAGCACTAGGGCTTAGGAGGACAGATCTGCAGTTCTTGGGTTACCTGGAGGCTAATGGCTTAGCGTTGAAGGAGAGAAGAGGTCAGGGTGACCTGATCTACAAGCCTAAATCAGAAAACCAGCAGAAAAATTAGGTCTGGAAAGGTCAAAATCTGATGAAGGGGGCTAGGAGGCTGAAAATCAATTTTTTAGATCTAGGGAAAACCAGAAAAAACTAGCTCAGCGTTGGGGGTGTTCTGGAATGCTCGGGACCCGATCTATCTGTTTATCTTGTCAGATTTCAAAAAAACTCACTTCCAGAAAAGTCTAATTTTTAGTGAGGGTGCTAGGGTAGTTTCAGTGAATTTTTCAGATCTAGGTCAAATGGTCAAGCAAATGGACAGTGTTGGGGTTGATTTAGGCTGTGTGGGACCGGATCTATCCGTCCGCGAAGTCAAAATTCAGAAAAACTCAAAACCTTAGCAAGACAATTTTTCAGTGGGGGGTAATGTAGTTTTTTGCTTAAAAATAAGATCTAGGTCAAACTGTGAGGAATTTGACCAGCGTTTCAGTTGATTTGATGAAGGGGAGGCCCGATCTATGAAACCCAAAAATGGTTTGGCAAAAGATCGACTATTCCCAAGTTTATTATTTTTTAGGGTTTTTAGTGCTTTAGGAGTTTTTAGAAAAAGTTGAAGAAAAGCAAGGTACAATGGAATAAAATCTGAAAAAGAAGAGACTTACCTGCTGGATCTTACCTGGAAATGCTTGTAGAAGTCTGTAATAGTGACGATCTTTGCTATCCCGATCAATTCTGGAAGATCCCCATGATTTCTATGGCATATGCAAACTCCAAGCCACCAATGCGCCCCCTACCCTACATGAGCAAACGTCAACCATATCAGATTTGCTAATAGAAGATAAAGAAACTGAATGCTACAATACAGTAAAATGAAGTAATCATAGATCACAATGAAACTAATGAAAACCCCCTGATCCAAGACGAAGAGAACCGAGCAAGTTGAGGTCCTCCTACAAAAACGTTCCAGCCAAAACGCCCTCCTGTAGACAAAACAATGATAGCCACGAAAAATATATATCTCACGAGAATTTCCACAAGAAGCTGAAGACTGGCTAATCACCATTTGAGCACATCAGATGCACAGCAGATCCAGAAAAATTTCCACAAAAAAAGTCTTTCTATTATTTAGATCCAAGAGCCAAAGGCCCCTTACAAATGAGAAGCTCTCTCCTTTAAATAGAAATGAGAGAACCTCAATCATAACCAAATCCTAACCACTTTCAAAATGATTGGCTAAGATTAAAAGATGAAATGTTCTAATCAATGGTTGAGATGAGCTCAACATACAATACATGGATCAATATAACCATAATTTATCAAAGTGGACTAACCCACCCAAAAAAGGTAACCCACTCAACAAGAAATAAATGAAAGCACATGGTGGGTCCAAGGAGTGTTTGACTAACTCCCTTTGGGTGTCCCCATGGCACAATAAATAATATAACAATTTAATTCTTTGACTTTTGTGCCTCCTTGAGGAAATCGTGAGCCTCCAAAAAGAGCTTCAAAAAATAATAAAAAATGCCCAAAAAATAGGTGTGGGCCCAATCAAGAGCTGCAACTGCTATAGGTGTGGAGGACATCACTCTCATCATCATGACTCATTCCATGTCATTTCCTTGCCTTAGTAGCCCAAATCGATTTCTTCAATAGCCATTTAATCATTTTTTAATCTGCCTCAAGAAATGTGAACCTGCCAAAATAGCCTCCTAGGGTGCCTACGTTGCCAAACTGAGCCCACCAAGCTCTCTGGGATGGGGATACTATGGTATAAACAAGTGGTTACACCCCTATGTTGCATACAACGCTCTAGGAGATCCAACTAAAACATCTTCCTACTTAGACATATCAACCTGTGAAGAAAAACTGCATCAAAAAGGCAGAATGAGCCTGATCATATCTGCAAGTGCGCGAAACTGGAAATAAACTGTCTCATTAGACTCAGAGAGTCCAAATCCATCTAAGGTGTATACTCATACCCCTCATAGGTCTCTATCTGATCATCAACCATATCCAATAAACAATATAACCCTCTGTAAATGATCAGACACCAATAATAACTCAGACTATCATCCATCTGCTGCAAGTGTTAAAAGGCTAAGACATGCTCTACAACTCATTCAAGCAACAATCACAACAAGTAGCAATCATTTCACTGGCGGTACATCAACAAATACATATAAAAGGCTTTATTTATTATTACTCAGACTTAGACTTTCAGGACTATACTCACTTCATAGCTATAGTCATTTTGCTAGTGAAGAGTGAAGGATGAAATTGACAAGGCTAAGGCAAAGGATGACTTCCTAAACATCATGACACTTCGGATATGGAAAGGGGATACTCACTATAACCAATGTCGGACAAACAACAACACAAGGAATGGCAGTGCCTCACAAATGGGTGAGTTGTTTAGAGAGTGCTTATTCAACTTAGGCATCATGACTACATCAAGCTTGATCCAAGTTCATTAGGATTATCATTTTATTCCATGGCCTTTTTGGCCTATATGACCCTTTTGGGACTTCACCAGTGCTTAAAAGCACAGCTAATCGCAGCTTTCATCTAGGACATTTATTTTAATAAGGTCAGCAATTTTTGGATATAGCATATTTTAAACCATTGCTTTTTTAGACCTTTTCTTATACTCTTCAAGGAGTATTTTAGCATTTCATTGCTCTTGCCCTTTTTACATATGTTAAGAAACACAGTTTTATAATTTTCATTTTCCATGGGTGCATATTCAATATTTCGAATATAAGCAGTACATGAGCTTTCAGTTTTAGCCAACAACATCTCAAGTGACTAGGGTGAGTTCTGCACAATGCCAAACATCGGGACAACTGACCAGAATGATTTAGGCATACAATCCAAATTACCAAAGGTTAGTTCTGTCACCAACTCAGAGTCGAGACACAATATGAATAGGGAGGCTTGTCCAACAAAAGTTCTAGCGGGGAAAAAGGTCCTCCATGCCATAAGTCAAGAAGTCAATCGGGTTGCAACTAAAATTGAAGGTAATGGATGGGTGAAGATAGTGAATGATGGAGCCAACACTAGCAAGCCAAAACAATGGTGGGAATGACTACCTCTATTCTCCCTAAGGAGGGTAAAAGTTAAAACCAATGAGTATAGATCAAGAACTTCCAAGTCTAAGTAAGGACATCAATACATAGTACAAGATACAACCAAGTCCATATAATTATGACCGCCAGATCATGATACCACAAGTTAATACATATCACAAGAATCAGTATAAGAGCAATAATAACCATAACACAATATAAAATGCCAAGTCATAACCATGCAATATAATCCTATCTGAGACACCATCTGTCCAATGAGAAAGAACTGATATAAAACTGGGCATCAATGAATGCTCTGAAATGACATAAATGTCTACATCGGTCCTCAAATCTGAGTGTCCTGAGACTCAATCCTGACATGGGAGAGTACAATAGTCCACTAACATAATAATGATCCATCAAAACTGCTCATCTCAGCCTCTCACATGTAAGAGATCTGGCTGAAAAATGTATTGTGTCTGAAAAATAGAATATGGTAGCCTGGCTACTTATATGTGATAACGGTACCCTCCTCCAAAACAATGTTGTGCTCAACCCCCCTATCAGGTGGTCTACCATGTGGAAGACCTCTAAAAAAATTTTCACACTTTTGCAATAGTTTCTTTATGTCCTTTGGGTGTTCAACAACCTTTATGTTTGGCCTGGGAGATGCGATATGACATTCAGCAACCCATTCTATGTCCCCATGCCTCAATATAGATCTCATACTATTGCAAGTCACTACTTGATTTGGGTAAGTGTGTTGCCCTCTTACAACCCTTAGTACACCTTTTGAATCTTGAAATTTCATCTCAGGAATTTGATAATTTACTATATGTTCCCCTATAGAATACAACCATTGCACTCCCAAAACCACATTAGTATCAGCAACATCAACCACACAAAAACTATCAACAAAAGTATAGTTACCTACAGTGACTTGCAGCTTTGGAACCCATGTTTTGCACTACATTGTGTTGTGACTGAGAATGACAACTGTGAAGCCATCGAATGGTTCAATTGGTATCTTCCTTTTCTCCACCATCGCTGCATCAATGAAGTTATGTGTGGCTCCTCCATCTACCAAAACTAAAGCTCTTGTTCCTAGTACCACACCCTTGCATCGAATAGTGTGATAGTGAGGCACTGCTGAAAGTACTGACATTCTTGCTTTGTCTGGTGAAGGCTGATTTTATTCTTGTCTTTCTTCTTCAACTATTGTCTCATATGCCTCCTCTTGATCTGAAATGTGTCCTCCTTCCTCCATACCCCCTTCATACCCATCATTATCAAAAAATACTTCTATGTATTGAGCCTTTCCCTTAGTACATTTATGCCCCGGCGTCCATGATTGAAAGCATGTGAAGCACAATTTTTTTCTTCGAAGTTCATCCATGTTTAGTCCTTTCTTATTCTTTTCAGATGAATCTCTTTGCCAAGGCTTCTTATCAAGTGCATCTTTTTTCCAAGGTTTCTTTTCAAATTCGGAGTTAGGCTTGGTAGGAAATCTTGTTCTAGGAAGCACATTTTGGAGATCTCTAGTCAAGCTCATTGCATCTTTTAATGTAGTGGGCTTGTGGGCTTTGACCAAACCTTTCAAGGGTTCAGCCAAACCTTCAATGAACAGCAATGCTAACTTTCCCATAAACACATCAGCCACCTTGAATGATAATTTTTGAAATTCCATCATATAATCAGTAGGGGTCCTGACTTGCTTCAATTGGGCTAGTTCTTTGAAAGACAATTCTGGATCTTGTTGCTCAAATCTCTCTAGTACCCTGTCAATAAATTCTCCATATGTTTTAACCTGATCATGACCCAAAGTTTTCAGGCCATGGAACCACCATTCGCTAGCATCTCCTTCCAAGTGCAAGATGGTCATTTTAAGGCATCTTCTTCCACCATTGGATTCAGCTGAAAATACACATGTAATTTTTGCAACCAAGTGTTAGCAAAACTTTGAGAGGAACCATCAAAAGTAGGGAGTGGCACTTTGCCAATGGCACAATTTAATTCTTTGTTTTGATGTAGAGACTTGTTATTTTCCTTCTTTTTCAGTTTGTTTGCAGCAAGAAAGTACTGATCAAATGGTACACTTTTCTTACAATCTTCATCCAATTTATCCCATTCTTTTGCCATGGTAGCAAGTTCAAGTTGAATGTTAGGCTCTTCTTTGGGCATAAGAAATTTAGGTGCAGTAGGCCCTGGTGTGCTCTGAAATTCATGGGGTCTATTATGGGGTCCTGTTGTTAAGAAAATATGCTCACCCATTGTCTTCTTTTCTCCTGATTGTGAACTATTGCTATCTCCTATTACTCCTTTGCTTCCAAATTGGCTATTCAACAATTTGAATCTTTCATAAGATGTTGGTTCATGTTCTTGGTTATGTCATCAAAGAGAGGTTTCATGAGTTTAAGATATTCCTCCTTATTCTTATCATCCTGGAGTCCATACCTCTCGTTAGTCATAGTTTCAGCAGAATGTACCTCTTCTTCTTGTACTTCTTCTTCTTCAACAAAAACACCTTCAACTTCAAGTTCTAAGGGTGGTGGCATTGTTATCACATATATAGTAGCCAGGCTACCATATTCTATTTTTCAGATTCCAGTACACTTTTTCAGCCAGTTCCCTTACATATGATATGCTAAGATGAGCATCTATGATGGATCACTATTTGATGATGGACTATAGGACTTTCCCATGCCATGACTAAGTCTCAGGACACTCAGATTTGAGGAATGATGTAGCCATTTATCCATTTACAGAACAGTTAGTATTGCCCAGAGTTGCAGCAGCAGTTTCTTAGTGGACAGATGTTGGTCCAGATTGGTTATTTACATGTATATGACTTAGCAGATATTATCTTGTGTTATGGTTATTATTACTTTTATAGTCATTCTTGTGACATGTCTTAGCATTTAGTGTCATGATCTGGCGGTCATATAAATATGTGGACCTGGCTGTATTGATATTATATATGTATGTCCCTACTTAGACCTAAAAGTTCTTAACTCATACTCATTGGTTTTTCCCTCCTTAGGGAGAATAGAGGTGATCATTCCCACCATACTTTGGCTTGCTAGTGTTCATCTCAATATTCACTATCTCCACCCATCCATTACCTTCCAGTTATGTTTATATCCCGACCTACTACTTGACTTGTGGCATGGAGGACCTTTCCCCACTATAGCCTCTTTGCTGGATAAGTTTCCCTGTTTATTTGTGTCTCGGCTTTGAGTTGCCTAGGTTGTGTTGACTAAACCTGAAACAAATAGCATTGCCATCAATACAATGTATATGGAAATGAAATGAATATCTTGTGAAAAGCCCATTCATGAAAAGAAGTGTTTCTGAACATACATGAATGCAAGGCAAGCCTAATGAAATTGGCTTTGAAGTATAACGTGAAATGTAAAACCCATGTAACAAGTGTTTCTAAACATGCATGGAGAATGAAGCCTTAATAAATAAAAATCCGTGCAACAAATGCATGGATCAAGGCTATGGAAAGTCTAAGGCCCAAAAAGCAATGGTTCTTAAAAGTTATATCTAAAGATTGCTGGCCTCACTTGTATTTGATTTGGATCATGAGCATTTGTCAAGGTGAATAAGTATTAAGCACCTCTGAACGTAACTTACCCATTTGTGAGACACTGCCATCCCCTGTGTTATTGCTTATCCGGCATATGCTAGAGTAAGTATCCCCTTTCCATTTCCAAAGTGTCACAGTGTCAAGTCAGTAGTCACCCTTTAACCTAGCCTTGTGATCTTTAGCCTTCATCCTTCGCTAGCAAAATGATTACAACTATGAAGTGAGTATAGTCTTGAAAGTCTGCTCTGAGTCATAATTAATAATTAACAAACTCTATATATTTGGTTGATAGACCACCAGTGAAATGATTACTACTTGTTATAATTGTTATTTGAATGATTTGTAGAGCATGTCTTAACCGCTAAACACCTGCAGTAGATTGATGTTAGCCTGGGTCATATTATTGATCATTTACAGAGTGTTATTATTTTATCTGTCCGGACATATTAGATATGGTACATGATCATGAAGAGATCTGTAGGGTGTATGAGTATACACCTTATATGGATTTGGGATCCCTGAGTCCAATGAGACAGTTTATTTTCAGTTTTGGGCAGTTACAGTGATGATTTGTCTTAGTATACCATTCTGGTGCAGTTTTGCCATGTTAAATGGCCTGTCAGAGCAAAAGGATGATTTGACGAGTTCACCTAGTGCGCTGTATGAGGAGGGGGTGGTTCAGCCACTTGTTTTTACCATTATACCCCCCTCCCAGAGAGCTTGGTGGGCTCAGTTGGACAACGCAGGCACTCCAAGAGGCAGTTTGGGCATGTTCATAGTTCCCGAGGCAGATTAAAAATGATAAAAATGGCTACTGAAGAATTCGATTTGGGCTACTGAGAAAAGAAAATGGCATGGGATGAGTTTTGATTATGAGTGTGATGTCTTCCACCCCTTCTCCAGCAATTTCAGCATTCAGATGGACCCACACCCATCTCTCCGGCTTTTGGAAGCTCACGATTTTCCCAAAGAGGCATTATTTTGCACTTAAAATTATATTTTATTTATATTGTGCCATGGGGACACACCAGGGGTGTTATTCAATACCCCCTGGACCCACCATGAGATTTATTCATGTTTCTTTTGTCACATAGAGTGGGATCCCCTCTCCTAAGGTGATTTTGTCCATTGATATATTATATTATTATATTGATCCATGTACTTTATGTTGAGTTCATCTCAACCGTTGATTAAAACATTTTGATCTTTTAAACTTAGCCATCCATTTGAAAGGTGGTTAGGATTTTGTTATCTCTCCGTCCTATTTAAAGGGGAGAGCTTCTCATTGTAAAGGAGTCTTTGGTTCTTAGAATCTTGATAATAGAAAAACTATTTTGTTGAAATTCTTGGGTCTCCTTTGCATCTGGTGTTCTTAGCATTTGAGTATTTGTGGTGAGATCTATATTTTCGTGGAAACTTTGTTTTGTTTACAGGAGGGCGACTTCACTTAGGCGTTTTTGTAGGGCTTCCTCAACTCGCTTGTTTGGCTTCGCTTGTATTAGGGGGTTAACATTAGTATCATTGTGATCTATGGTTTCAACTTGTTATTTTTTTGTAGCATTTGTCCATTTCTCTTGATGGATCAAATCTAATATGCTTGACGTTTGTTGTGCAGAAGGGAGGGTGCATTGCCTTCCTTGGGCAAATCGATTTGCATAGAGGCTTCATCCAAATCTTCTCAAATTGATCGGGACGGCATAGATCATCATCATCAAGGCATCTGCAAGGTTATCTAGGTAAGATCCACATGTTAGTGCTTCTTTTCTTGGTTTCAATCCATTGGCACCTTTACTATCAAAACACTAATTTAAAATAATCGAAAAATTGTGTAGATCAAACTGCTTGATCTTTTGGCAAACCATTTCTGGGTTTTGTAGTTCAGGTCAAACCCTAAGTGGGTCCTCCTAGACGGTTTGCTTAGGTGACTCCATTGGGCCCAAATCCCAAGGCACTAATCTCTCAACCCTAGCGCAAGCCCTCACTTGGCCAATTTCTCTTGCGTTTTGATCTTATCCCTAAGGCTTGGGTACTTTGATACTGTTATACCTTTCGTCAAGTTTATCCTTTGGTACTAGATAGCCTCAATCTTTTTCTTAACCTCCCTGCATTGGACACGGTTCCCAAGGCAGTGGATATTGTCATCACTTGTTGGTACCTTGATTCTAGATCTAGTAGTAAGACTCATAAGTCACTTGTATTTCAACCTTGGATCAAATTCACATTTCATAAACCTTCTGATCCAAACCATAACTCACATTGTGACTTCATCCATAGATCTAGGGTTTACTTCACCTTACACCTTACGTACTTCAACTTCCATTGATTCGATCTGGTGTTTTGGTCTGATCTCTCCTGTCGAGAGTAGATCTGGGTCTTCCCTATTATTGTCTTGGGCTAAGACAACATCAAGTGAAGATTGCCTTGATTGGCGTGACAACCATCCATTTGGGTGTCGAGGCTATCTTGGTCTCACCTCTTTGGTTGTCCATCCCTCTACCATCCATCTTGGATCCAGCTCATAGGGGAAACTACAAGTCTGGTGATAACAGGCTTATTGCTTTGACCCCTTGTTAAGACCATCAAGTTCCAAGGCCATGCTCTGATACCACTTGTAATGTCCATTTTTCGAAATTTTATTAAAATGGCCAATTTTTCACTTTTTCTCCTATTTCGACCTTTAACTAGTTTTGATGTCTAGGTCTCCAAATTGACCCAATTTCTCCCAAATCTTCTGAGAACATGTATGAATGATATTAAGACTTGAATATGATGTTCAGGGATGATTTATGACCCTCCAATTACTTCTGCAAACTTGTTTAATATTCTGATTAAAGTAGGAGTCTTTAGTAGCAAATTGGGGTTCCAATTTCCCCTGGGAAAAATGTTGAAAATGGCTTCTCAAATGCTCCCAAACCCACTCAAATTTCTGAACAGACGCAGAAGATGTTTAAGGGACATTGTTAAGGTCTCATATCCATCATTATTCAGTTTATACAGGCTGCTATGATTCTCTCCCAAACAGCTACAAAATCACTAATTCGACCCTTGGGGAAAAAGCACCGAATCTTCTCCAAATGCAATTAAACTGAGTAAAATGGCTTCAAATGCTAAGTGTTGAACATGAAACTTGTAATACACATAAATGACAGTCCATTCATCATAAATATATCAGAGAGACATTCTTCCATTTGAAATAATCAACATTACCATGGCATACATCAATATAGTGGGGAAATGGTCATTGTTTGCTCATTAATAGTCATTTTGACATACAACTCTTGAGTATTTCAACCTGAGACTTTCTGAGAATGAAGAATGGAGCATATTGAACTTATTACAATCAGAAATAGACCAGGAGAATCTCTCCCAAAGAGTACAATAGCTCACCCAAAGTGCAATCCCTCCATGAGCAAGAATATGCAATAAAAACTGGAAATAGTTGAGAGAAAGTGTTGCAATAGAAGGAATCACAAGCTGCCTTGTAGCTTACATCTGCAAATAAAAGTCCATGAAATCTCCTTGAAAGACCTGAGTGGCATCTCCAAACACCAACTTGGATGGGAATCATTCACCCTCAAAATTGGCTAAGGCAAGAACTAGTCATCCACTAGCTCTCTCAATTCACAAATGCAAATTTCTCAAATGATCAAAATCTCTTCTCTTGGTTGATTCCTGTATTTTATAAACATCCTTATCCTTCTAAGGTTACCAATCCATCCACAAACTCAAGCCAATTCGAATTAGGGTGTGTGCTCATTATTCGCCATGTGTCCTCCCTTTCCTAGCCTTCCATCTTCCCCCAATTCGAGTAGGAGCCCATTGAGCTTCCCCAACTCACATGAGCGCCCTCTTAGATGTTCTATTTCGACCTGACATGTCAGATATGTCAGATGTCAGCCTTCAGATCTGATTTGTGTCATAGGTGTCATAGCATCTTCATCATTGTTGTCATAGAGCAAGAGAATCTAGTCCATGTGTCTCACTAGCTCCAAAATGACTCTTCCTCTCCCATGTAAGTTACATTTCCTTCCAAATTCGACCTATGATGCATATGGCCAAGTGTATTAGCCTTCTAACTCATCCAAGAACATTTAGGCTTCCCATGGATTTGAAATTGCAAGAGGAGGATGCCATGTCGCATAGAAATTCTAGCGTGTGTGGACCCCCTAGTCTCCATGTGTCTTCATGCTCCATTGCCACTTCAATTTTCTCTTGTAGTTATTTAATAAGCTCCATTATTAAATATTTATTCCATTCTAATGTTTAAACATCATTTATTAGCTCCCTTGTTAAAATTCCAAATGTATCCATCCAACCTAGGGAACTAGTAGGGTTGATGGAATTGTCTTGCTATGTACTTATTTGAATGGGGACATTACATTCTATGAACCCAACGTATTGCGCTTCACAGAATGAATAAAACCATATGTGCTCCAATTCCTTTCTGCAGATGAAGAGCTTGCCACCTGTGAAAGAACATGAATGGCAAGTGTTTGTAAATGCACACCATTTGCTACATGACAAACCCACCAGCTAACTAGAGTCATGGTGCTTCTCTCATCCAAGGTTGATATATCTGAATAATCATCCAATCCTATGGCAAAACTAGCAAATTCTTCGTTCACTTCCCTATGTAGATGAGCTGGAAATATTCTCATAAGGACTTTTTTCACTCCATTAGCCACCTCTCTATCTTGATGGGGTGCCTTCCTCTTACCATTGCTTTGAGCAATGAGTTGTTCATCATAAAATATTGGGTGCAATGCATGTGCTAAAGTGTGCAATGGAGTGTTGAAGTTGTTCCACCTATCAACCATGATTTTCTGTACCAAATCAGCAAAACCAACATCAATAAATAAAAGTTGAGGAGGCTCCTGTAAAATTATTTCCATAGTCTTCTCAACCATGGTATCTATTCCATCATATACCTCTCCCAAGAAAGGTTGGTCTGTGTCAGCACTTCTAAGAAGCTCAAATGTCGGGTTTGTAAACTTGAGCAAGAAATCTATCTTGCTCCACCACTCCTCATTAAGGCACAATCTACGCACCATAGTTCCCCGTTCTGAATCTGCCTGTCTCCACTCAACCCAAAGTTGACTCACCACCATAGAAACTAATGGTTGCTTCACCTCAACAAGGCGACGCAACATGATGAAGTTGGAGGCATATCTTGTTTCGACAACTTTTAACAACTCCAATCTGGAGTACTCTCAAAATATGGCTTGAGATTGGTGGTGGTTGGTGATGAATTTAACTATCTCCTTGGCTTTCCCCATGAGTTCCTTGATCCATAGAACTTTATTATCTATCTCTTCTAAGATTAGATTTAGATTATGGACAATGCAAGGTGTCCAAAAAATGTGATCAAACTTGCTCTCAACAATTAAACCTGCAGCTTTGCAAAATGGTGCATTATCCGTGATAACTTGCACCACCTTCCGAGGCCCTATTTGCTCAATAGATTTAATTAAAACATTAGCAATGAATTGAGCATCTTTCACCTCCCTTGAACAGTCTTCAGCCTTTAGAAACATTGCTCCTTTTGGAGAAGTGGCAATGATGTTTATCAATGGCTTGCGCCTAGTATCTCTCCATCCATCTGAGACTACGGTAACTCTAGAGCTACCCCATGAACCACGAATTGGTGCTAAGATATCCTCCATAAGATCCTTCTCCTTTTTTAGGAGATTAGTTTGGACTTTTCAATAGTTTGGCCCCTTGTACCCTACAGGAGTTGTGTTAATTGCCCACACGAGACCATGCCAGTAAGGAGACCGAACCACGTTGAAAGGTATCCCACAAGCATAGATGGCCCTAGCCACCCTTGTGCCAGCTTCTTCTCTCCCTTGAACATTCACCAACTTGGCTATTCTGCTCTCTTGCAGTGAAGAAGTCCCTTTGGCATTTGGTACTTGTACTTGTTGTTGAGTTGCTCTCCTCTTCCTTGCTTCAAGCACAATCCTTGGCTCGATGTTTGGAGGTTGAACAAAAGAATTCCCAAGATAGTCATGTCTTCTTTTAAGCCTATCAGCGTCATCTTGCTCAATTTCATACTCCCTCCTATCACTTGGGTCACTTGTTTTTTGGCTGCCTTCAATACCCTTTCTTGTTTCATGCAAGAAATGTGCTCTAACTCTTGGGTAGGATCCCTTATACGAAAATTTGCACAGAGTACATCACCATCCCCATGAGCCACCACCTCCACATTTTGCAATCTTTTGAACATGAGCCCAAAGAGGATAGTATTCAGCCCTCTTGTTGACCCTAGGGGCTGAAGCAGGAACTTGTTTGGAAGCCATTGCTGCTGCAAAAAAAATAAAAATAAAAAATTACCATCTATGTGAAGCATATTCCATGACAAAAATAAAATAAAAACATAAGCAAATAACATGTATAGAGCATGCTTTTCACCTCAAATAGTTTCCTGTTGGTGAAGCTTCTCCAAAACACTGCCAAAACTACCAAAATCTGCAAAAAATACCTCCAGAGTTGAAAATTTTCCTTGCCGCTCCTCAAATATGCACTTAAATTTGTCCATCGTGAGCTAAATTGCTAATCCACCGAAGCTGGGCACTTCAATCTCTCCACCGTGAGGTGCCTTGGGCACTCAATCCACCACCTGTGAGCTTAATGCTTGAGCTGGCTACTAGACCATGCGTTTAAAGGCAACCCTTCAGCTGGGAGACGGAAGCGGCAACTGGAAGAGTGAGGCGGCAGCTGGAAGAGGGAGTCGTTAAACCACCGTGAGCCATCGTGAGCTTAATCGCATTGAACTCCAAGATGCCGTGAGATAGCCGTGGTATGTCGTGAGCTCTGCAAACTTTTGTGAGATAGTCATGGTATGATGTGCTTCTTTATAGCATAATAACACTATCTAGATGCATCCACGACAACTCTAGGTTTTATTTTTATGAATAAACAATTTGAAAGCAAATTAAATGACGGGAAAGAGGTAAATTCAAACATAAACGTGAAGGCTTTTTAGAAAACGCAAAAGAAACGCATCCCCACGAAAAGTGATCCAGGAGGATATTGGTGGCCACCCACCTATTCCACTTGGACCCCCACCATTGTTTCTTTCAGTTTTCCAGTTTCCTTAATTGTAGCACAATTTACTATTTTTGGCAGTTTTCAGGTCCTAAACTTCCGGAGCCGTTTTGAGGCCCTAAGCGACGTTTTTTTGGCATCGAATGGTCGGACAAATATGAGTCCATTTCGAACTCGATGTTTGCTATTTATGGATGTAGTCCTTAAACAGTCTTTCTAACGATGTATCATGCGCGTCAAATGAAGGTAGTATGCTAAAGTTACGACCCTGGGAAATTGATGTACCAAGTTACCCAACGGGGCCCACATTCTGGCGTTCACCTCCTAGGGTTAGGTTTTTGGATGTGTAGGGTTTCCATTGTTTCTCAATAATATATAGGCCTTCGAGCCTCATTGTAACACAGAGTTCAGAGGCATGTAGCTGCCACATCTCTTCTCAGAGATAAGCTACCAGCACTCTAGCTAGTTTATTTCCATTATGTATGTAAACCAGTTTCAGTTATTGATTAATGAAATGAAGTGTTATTTCCACTGCATATTTGTTTCTATGGTTATTTGTGTATTCTGTTGCATTCCTGCATAAATCCGGATAAAAAAAAAACGCGTCTCCAAAACGAGAAACGTCCCCAAGCCCTAGGAAAAGTGTTTCGGGGCCGTACCACACGCGTTTCCTCGTTTCCTTCAGGAATAGACCTAGGGACGCCAGGGGGGGTGACATTTCCTGCAACTTAGCATACTCGCAATTTACCTACCAATCATTACTTCACATGCTTTGTGTTACACGCTTGCCCTCATTTGTTTGCCTAACCTTTACTTTACTCACTGACATTGAAGGCCTTACTGAGTTCCTCCTGACTAAAAGGTCAACTCTTGAAAGAATTGTTCCTAAAAGGCAGGTTGAGAAGAGTAAAAACACTTGGTAATTGAAATTTGACAATCAATCATTATTATTTGTGGAATGTCTATTTCTGTACATGTCTTGACCCACTTGCAAGTAATGCCTAAAAGATGTTGATTTAGCAGACAATAGCTTCTTTAAAAATTAAAATTACTCCACACAAAAATGGCATCTCCATCTATGACCCATCACTCTGTTGGGGTTCTCTGATTTCACTTTCAATGCTAAAGATTTTATTTCGGACATTGCTCTAGTTTTGGTTCTTGAGGACCAAAACATAGAATAAAATCATAGTTGAACATGGTATCATTCCCACTGCCAAGGGACACATTCTTTGGGTTCTGATATCCCAGGGAATTCTGGAACAGGTAGGAAATGGTCACTTTGGCAGGGAATGGCATTGGAAAACATTGCTGACATTCCTAGTGATTTTCCTTCCCAAGAACTGAGCACTTTAGGAACTTTTGGGCATTCCACAACCTTCTGTCCCCAACCTGCACCAAAACAGCCATATTTTGCCACCATCTCAGCCAAGAGTGTGAGCCTTTCTGGGACCAGCTTGGCTAATAAAATAAGCCAAAACACTAGTAAAAAAAACAACAAAACAGATGAAAAAAATAAAACTATTTGTAAATCCATAAAACAAAAAAGCCCTTCAACCCCTCATTTTTCATGTGTATCCTGTGTTATGTAACTTGCTAGTTTGAAGTTTTTTTCATTTTGATTCACAGGATTTTCTTCTTTACGTAATGGAGAGAGAGGGGATTGAAAACAAATCCTCTCTGCTGTGTGCGACAAGTGTCAATACTAGAACTAGTGGTTACAATTGATGAATACAATCTTCACGGCCATCATTTTAGGGGATCCTACACCAGAGTAATTTAACAACTTCTGACAGTTGGGCAAACCTGGGCACGCAGTGAAAACATGCACCTGTTCACCAGAGCAAAGAAATCAAACATGTAGAAAATCATAATTAAAAGGAACTCAGCTTGGAACCTTTCTCATCAAACGTCCTACTGGTGCTCTCCCAAAGTCTAATTCGAAGAAAAGATGGCAAGAGAAGGAGAAAGCTGATACAGGTTATCTGAGAAAAAATAGACTGGGGATCTAGGTTTGAGGGAAAGCATGATGAGTAGGGGTATGCTCAAGGACATCATAGACACTGTATGAAAAAATATAGATTGGGGATCTAAGTCCAGACATATATTTTGCAATTGGTAAGTAAGTCCGGACGTATATTTTGCAAGAGGTTTACGAAAAGATTGCAAGTACTCTGTGGAAGTAAGATTGCCAGTCGCATCGAAATTTCTATGTATTCGGATTAAGCTATACAACTGAAGCTACTGGGGAAACAATCTATGCAATCTCTGGAATATAATGAAGCTAGGAGTTTTCCTTTAGAGATTTCCATGGATAGTGCAAGGCATACTGTGGATGGCATAGGTGTGCAGCAGGCTATCTACCAGCATAGATTCATCTTAAATCTGGATTTATCAAACACCAAGAGGAATCAAATTTCTTGAAGTGTAAATTGTCTTCTCAATATAAAAAAAAATTACACCTTAATGAATTTGATGCTCTCAGTGCTTCATAGATCTGGATTTGAGATGGATCCATGCTGTAGCTTTTGTATAAAATTTTAAATTTAGTCTACATATGCTGTCCAAAAGTTTTTAGTTTTTGTTATTGTCACATATGTTACATGACATCTCCCCCATACTGTGTTGTGTAGGGCACCTCACAACACCCTGCAAAAATCAAGAATGCAAAAGGCCCTTTAGGTCGAACCAGGTTCAGATGGTTCAAACTTCAAAGGTTAAGCTATGGTGTTTTAAGCTATGGAATCCATTCCTGACTCACTGTGTGGGAACCCATGAAGGACGGGGCAGTGGACATCATTGATGGTAATAAGCTAAATGAAGAGATCCTTCTTATGATGGGGAAGTTGTTGAATGAGATGAATCCAAATGCTAACTACAAAGATAACACAGAGGTTAAGGATGACCTTCAGCAAGGCATTCGATTATCCAAGATATATGCAGGAGGAGAAAAAAAAGAATGGGAAGAGAGAATGTGATCATTTAAAAAATTGTGACCTCCACATCACGTATGCTCCAAAGTTTTTAAGTAATGAAACTGTTGTTTATGTAATATATATAAGCTTGTGGGTTTCAGAAATATTACATAAGAACATACTGACTTCATCAATGAATGGCCAGTCAAGAAATAGTTCTTATCCATCAAGAAGATTAGCTAGATTCACTGAGAATGGACCGAAAATTTATCCAACCACATCAACTCAATAGATATCTCAATTCCCCTTTGGTATTGGTGTCCAGTCAATGAAAACTTATCCAGCCACGTCAAATCAATAGATGTCTCAATATCCCCTTTGGTATTGGTGTCTCATTGGCTCAGCAGTGAAGGGTATTGAACTAAATTAAAGAGAAACTACAGCATTGGATCCATCAAGATCTACCTTTGGCAGGGTACACTACCATCTTGGGTAGAATGTTATGAGTTCATCATATTTATTACTATTTCTGCATTTTGCTTCAGTAAATAGGATATACTGCGAAGGTTTTTATGAGGAAAACAGGGAATGAAGAAAGGTCTAACGCTACTTGTTTGGGAAATTTTTAATATTTCCAAAGATTAACAAAACCTAGGGTTGATGGCTCTCTGCTATCAAGAAATTGTCTTGAAAACAAAGTGGATTGTAAGTGCCACATTGAGATGCCAGTTAGTAGATTTTTATAAGACACCAATAAAAAAGAACCTGATATCTCGAGAATTACAGGTCGTCTTGGACACTTTTTTGTTGTGATTAGACCGACTTCTTCCAAGATAATTGGTTCATCAACACTAAAGAGGATCTAGATTTCCAAAAGAGGCCTTCATACTTGGGATACACAATGGATTCTCACTACCATAAAGGACTAGACTAGAGAACAATTACTAGATCTCAGTGCCTCTGAAATGCTGGAAAATATGTGTTTTATCAAAACTTGCAGTTGCACAACATTCAACATGCAACTCGATATTAGGCATTCAACATGCAACTCAATATTAGGCCCTATATGGAAGGACTGACTCTGGAATTGTGATAGGCTTATATGATTCAGGTACTGTGACACGAGAAAACTGTCTTTAGGACATAATACAATTGTTTAAATATGCAAGCCTAGAATTCAAGGATAGATCCCGTTCAACAAACTGGTCAAATCTACTTTGTAGTGTCTGCCTAAAGTAGGAGATGGTGAAGCATATGTTTAGAACTACAGTTTGTTCTCTATTTTTTGGAAGTGGATTAGAATTTGGATGAATAGATTGCTTAGCAGAGGTATTTGGGACATGATGCATGCCTTGTGGCATTTATTTCTTGTGGATGGAAGAGTAGGTGCATGGAAACGTTCCATATGGGACTTAGAAAATCCAATTTAAGGTAATTTCGGGTCTCTAAACCTGAGTTTGCAAATCAGATTTTGAATAGACTTAATATCATCAAGAAAAAAGTGGATTCCCTAGATCTGGAAGCTAAAGATGAGATGTTGCTGTTTCTAGCATATGTAACAATTTATTTCCAGTCCTATTTAATCATGCAAAATACTTGAACAATTCCTTTCAGTTACATGATACACTTTGACTTCTCAGAAACAAATGACTCCCATTCTGTCATTTACTCTTGATGGAATCATTCAGGTGTTCATAAAACAAATTCAAGGTACTTCAAATTGATATCATATTTTCTATTTCTAATACCTTTTGTGGAATTAGTGGGAGACACAGAAATACCTCAAATTGATATCATATTCTTGAATTTCTAATGCCTTCTGCGGAAATAGTGGGAAACAAAGAAATCTCACCATCTCAGCAGGCAAATTGAGATCAAATGACTTGTAGCTGGGCCAAAATCCAGTAGTCAAGACTGTTACAGTCAATTCTATTCCAGGATGTGCATGCACATTATCATCAAGATATTTTTGAAATTCTTGTTGGTTCTCCCGTGCCAAAGTCAAATCAGTAAGCTGAGAAGAAATATATGCATTAGAAGAACATGGAAGGGTTTTAAATTATAAATACACAAGCTGTAAGCATTACATAGACTTAAAAAAAAAGTCACATTTTGTGTACCATTCCCTCCAGCTTTGAAGTAAACTGGCCTCCACATTGTTGCTTCAATTTCATTAAGATGCTCCGTTCATGTTCATCATTTTCACTTTTATCAAATATAAGCCGACGTGCTAGTTTTTTCCTACAATGTTCAAATACAATGTTCCTTGTTCACTTAATACTATTTGTCCATCAAAGGTTGTTAGCCAGCCTTAGCTGGTACACATTTGAAATCTATAACAAGAAAAATAACAAATAATCTGCAATCTAATCCTCAAATTCTCTTACAAAAACGGTGAATGCAACTCAAATTTACTCGCATAGTAAACAAAACAGAAAGGAGTGAGCTAGCTATGGAGCAATCCTCGCTCCATCGGACGGAGGAGGAGCAAAGTCAACGTTAACTTTGCTCCTCCTCCGTCCGATGAGGGAGGATTGCTCCATAGCTAGCTTACTCCAAACAGAAAAAGCTAAAAAAATTGGAAGCTTTCCATTCAATAGTTTTCTTTAAATGCTCGGCAAAAGCTACAGAAGATCTTATTAAAACATATATCCGATTTATTCAGGAAATAAGTTTTGAAGAGGAAGATATAGAGAAACCTACCTACAAAATTCTGAAAATAGATCTTTATCATTGATGTATACAAAAAGCTTTACCACCTGCAGTATTTATGAATAATGATATCAGCACTCAAGTAATCTAGGTAATTTTACAATTGCAGTAATCCCAAATGAACTGGAGGAGCCACCTTCTCAAGTGTCTCTTCAATATCTTCATCACTTAATTTTTCACTGCTACCCTTTTTCAATAGGTTGTCACAAAAAGTAGCAAATAATTCTGCACTTGTGTTTCCTGCTAATCTTCTGTTGCAAAATACCTCGAATGCTTCTTTTAAGGCCTGCAAAAGTTCATAAAATGAAATAAATCTAATATACAGAACATCTGTAAAAAATATTCTTAAGGAATAAAAAACATAGAAGAATGACAGTGAATGAATATACGCAAGCAAACCTTTTGGAAAAGAGAATGGTTCACAAAGCATGTGCTGACATACTGCAAGTACTTGTCATGCAATCCAATAACTTCCCACACAAATGTCTGAAAAAAGAAATAGAGATATTGGAAAATTAAAATTATAGAACTGACAAATGTCTGCATACTCAAAAGTTATATTGACCATGAAACACTGCTAATTTTTCTTTCAATTGAAGCTGAGAAGATTATTTCTCACAATCAAATTAAAGATAATGCTCATTGGATGTGAGATGATTTGAAGCAATAAAATTTTTGTATAAAGATGACAAATACAGACTAGAATCAAAGGCTTCAATGCCACTAGTTTAGAAATTTCTGGAGTTTATTCATTTTCATCTGATAAGGACCAGAGATAAATGGCTATTCCATTGGGTTTTAGTTTATCACAGGGGCCATTTTGTGAAGGTACCCACACAGGAACAAGTGAGATTCAACACATCATATTATCAATCCAATTCCAATCTTAAATAACTAAAACTGGAAATAGAACCCTTTGATGTTTAGATTGCCAGAATATAAAGAACTAAAAGTGGAAAAAAGACCCTTTAAATTTTATATTGCTAGAATACATGGCAAGTAACTACAAAAACAAGAAGTTCTCCCAGTCCCACAAAGCTTTATCAATAAGTTCTCCTGGTCCCACAAAGCTTTGTACAGACTCCAGAGACCTATAGGAGAATACCCTGGGAGGCAAAAAAGAGCTAATGCATATAGCAAAGAGATTCAAGGAAAAGTAGATATTGGTGAATTCTAATAAGCCATCCAATAGATTGCATTACAATCTCTGCCACATACAAATAAAACAAATGACCATTTTGACCTTGCTTTTGGTTGGTTTAATTACCACAACAAGTAGGTCAACGGGACTCTAAAGTACATCCAATGTCAGTACATAATCGAAGTGCAAAAGCAGAACCTAATGCCACTATATTAAAAAGCAGAAAAAGAGCAAAATCCATCGCTTAAAGAGGCAAGAAATAAGTGCTAAAACCATGACAAGTATAAATGATGTCAATGCATGTTGGAACTAGAAGCACACGCAGAATGGTGGTATCAGCTTAGTCATCAATCAATGCAAAGGGGTTGATGCACTGTCTGATAATGTCATCTAGAAAATACCTAGGGTCAAGGTGTTAAAGATAGTGCAGTTGCGAGAGCCATTCTCCGAATGGCACCCTAGACAGTTAACTAGTGTTCCTGGTTAGTTAACCAGCCAGACTAAGTCCCTAGTGGGTACCCTAGGGCACCTAATAGTCTACTAGGGCTCTTGGTCTGGGGCTCTTGGTCTGGGACCAAGCAGGTTGATGCCATGGCAAAGTCCCTAGCATGTGGCTAGGGCCCATATTTTTCTCTAGGGAATTCTGGTCAAGGACCAGACAATGTTTGTTCATAAGGGCCAAGTAGATCCTGCAAGCTGAGACAGAGACATCCTGGTCTGGGACCAGGCAGATTCTTGGTCTAGGACCAAGCAGGTCCTGCAGGTATAGTCCTAGTCAGTTAACCAGGAAGATCTTGGTTAGTTAACCAAGATGATTATGTGTGATGTCCTCCTCTCCTAAATGGTTAAGCTAGGTTGTTTCTCCACCCCTTGATGATGTCACTGGCACTTGACCTTTAGGAGAGGTCAAGAGGACTAGAGGATCACATCATCCAGTTTGGACCTTCTTTATATGGTGATGGTTATAAAACTTCCAGTTAGGAACACTTGTGGAACACATACTTTGAGAGAGAGAGATAAAAGTTTGGTTGCTTCTCCTTGTGGGTAAAAGGGTTGTTCTCCTACCTTGTTGGAACACCTTGGTCTTGTGGGTAAGAGGGTTGTCCCCCTACCTTGTTGGTACACCTTGGTCTTGTGGGTAAAAGGGTTGTCCTCCCACTTTGTTGTGACACCCATAGTTACATATATCGGCGATATATCGCCGACATCGTGATATATCGCGAGTCAAAGGAGCCGACGATATATCGCCATCAAAATATCGCGATATTTTCCTGATTTTTAAATATATCACGACACATTAAAATATCGCGATAAATTTAGTATATATCGCGATTCGATGGAAAATATTGCCCTACTGATAAAAAATTAGTTTTTTTGCCATAAAGACGCCGCGGACAGGTTTTTCCGGTTCATTTGCACTTTGCGGCTTGGAGGAAGTGGAGCACTGCTGTTTTGGGTGATTTTCTACAAGAGAGGAAGGGGGCAAACCATCAAGCTTCCATTGCCATCTAAATCTATTCAGGTATGTATTCTTTCATTCTTTTTCTTTTTGCTTGAGAATCTTGGAGCAGTCCGCTACCCTATTGGGCTATTTGGAGCAGGTCGCTTCCATCTTGGGCTATTTGGAGTAGGTCGTTGCCCTGTTGGGTTATTTGAAGAGGGCCATTACCCTATGTTGGACTGGTTGTATAGGCCTCTGCCTGTGTTGGGTTATTTTGAGTGGGATGTTGCTTTTGTGGATTGTTACTATATTGTTTTTGCTTTGTTACTATCTTAGGGTTTCCACCAGTTGGCTAGGATGTCTTGACTACTACTAAACTTGTCTAATCCTATCCTATAGAACTTTCTCTCTCTTAGGTATGTCCTTGCCCTAAGGTAAGGGCCAAAACGTATTCCTTTAGTGACTTGTCGCCATGAGACAAGGTCTAATCTAAAGTAATTTCTTAGTACAAGGAAGGTCTCAATTCAACAAGTAAAGTTATCTGACTTGTTCTTTTGTGTTGTTAGTTAGATCTATTATTGCTACTACAGTTTTATCTAGTTAGTCTTACTACTGCTGCTACTATGTTGGTTATACACCTGCAATTGTTAAATGTGTGCTTCAACTTTAACACAGTGATCTTTCGGAGTGTTAAAGTTGAAAGAGATGAAAATTATATTTGTTAATGGTTAGACTTTTACTAATGCCATATTTTTATTTCAGTATAAAATTGGTAGCTTAAAATTGGCATTAAAGTACAATTATTTTAATTTTTTGGTTTCAAACCCTATCTTTCCTAAAAATTCAACATGGTATCAGAGCATAGGGTTTGTCGGTAACTTTATTTTTTGTAGCCTATAAGAGTCTGCATAGATCCTAAGGCAAGGGTTTGAGTACTAACCAACTTGACCTCACGGGTTTCTTGGCAAAGTTCATCAAGTTGGAAATAAGGGCTTGAACATCTGGTCACAAGAGGAACAACGTACTAATCTAAGTTGGATGGCCACAAACAATTTTTAATTGGATAGAAATAAAGAATGTGCTTGTTACAGCTCCAGTGGTTCTGCCAAGAAAAAAGATTATGAATTAGCAGGTCGTGGTCTTAATGATCCCTTGAAGAGGTATAACTAGCAATCTCAGAAGGCTTGACTCGAGTATGTTTTATTTTGAGGTGATTAAGGAGCCTAATTAACTCTTTACGTGTTTAGATCTTGACTTGATCTTTAGTAATCATGGGTTTGCATGATCATGATACCGTCTAGTTTGATCAGTTTTTTATGTAAAGTATTTTGTGATTCATTGACAATGTGATCTTGGTATGCAAGTGCAAAGAAGTTTAGAGTTCATCCATGTATGAATTTATCATGACCATATGTGTTAAATTCCTCATATCTAGAGTTATAATCTAACCTAGATTATGCTAATGAATTTGTGATATTGCATGAGGATGATATGATGATGATACCATTGCACACTTAAGAAGTACATGTCCAATATAATGACAAGATCAAGATGCACACTATGACTTCAGCATAAGGGCAAATATAAAGAGAAAGGAGTTTCTATCCCAACTCGTTTGATTCTTTGAATTGTCAAAGTGGACCATATTTTTATGACATGTTGCATATATGTGTGATTGATATGCTCTTGATGGCATCTAGATAGTTGCCTAGTATATGGATGGATGCTAAGACTATGTCATTATGTGAAATTGATATTGGTTATTGCTGACTATCAAACTGAATTTAACTTATAGGAAAGATCCACAAGAGGAGGATGATATGACTTGCTCTAATGACAAGTCATGATGTCTGCAGATCCTGTTTATGCCCAGACTTAGATACACAGTTCTAGAGGGAGATGAATGCTTAGGTACAGAGGGAGTAAGAGGCCCCACAGGATGCAGGATTAGTTATTCTAGATGTTCATCCTCTCAAGTGTCGGCATAGAGTCAGCAAAAGAGATTCTGCTAGGTATTTGTTATTGATGGCTTATTCCTTACTAAAGTGGAACAACTGGTAAGTTCAAAGATCAAGAGGGAGCCAACTATGCTCCTCAATCCCCAACATAATGGGGTTGCAAAGTAAAGATGTGATCTCCCTTAAGAAATTTATTCAAAGAGCCTCCCAGTGATATAGACATGGAAGTGAGCCCAGTCCATGAGTCATCCCTTTCAGATGAGAAGTGGGAGGAGGCCAAGGAGACTTCAATTGATCTCTTTAAGAATCCTATTGAGAGGATTCAAGGTTGATATGGTTTGATATCTCAGATAAGCCACGTCACTGATTCAAATCCTCCACTTATGAGGAGGCAGCCAAACAACAAGTTTGGAAAGATGCTATGAACTCTAGTTAATAATAAAATGACATGTGGAAAGTGCTTCTCAGCCAACAAGGGAAGTCAGTTATAACTTCCAAGTGGATCTACAAAGATCAAGCTTCTCGCTGACATTTAGAGCTATTTGAAGCTCTCAAAAAATCATGTATTCTATGACAGGTCGTAACACATCGAGAGGAAGCATTACTATGTTAGGGACGTAGTGCAGTATGTTCTGTCAAGTAGAAAGATTACCGATGTGTTGACTAAGCCAAGCTTAGTGTTGCTGAGAGGAGTGTTAAAGATAGTGCTACTAAAAGAGCCATTCTCCAAATGGCAGCCTAGCCAGTTAACTAGGGTTCTTGGTCAGTCAACCAGGAAAAGTAAGTCCCTAGCAAGTACCCTAGGGCCCCAAGCAGTTTATTGGGGTTCTTAGTCTGGGACCAAGCAGGTTGATGCCATGGCAAAGTCCCTAGCATGTGGCTAGGGACCCTAGTAATTTCTAAGTATAAGGAAGGTCTCAACTCAACAAGTAAAGTTTGTTCTTTTGTGTTGTTAGTTAGATCTATTATTGTTGCTATAGTTTTATCTAGTTAGTCTTACTATTGTTGTTACTTTGTTGGTTATACACCTGCAATTGTTAAATGTGTGCTCCAACTTTAACACAGTGATCTTTGGGAGTGTTAAAGTTGAAAGAGATGAAAATTATATTTGTTATTGGTTAGACTTTTACTAATGTCGTATTTTTATTTCAATATAATTTTGGTAGCTTAAAATTGGCATTAAAGTACAGTTTAATTTTTTGGTTTCAAACCCTATCTTTCCTAAAAATTCAACAAGGTGCCTAGCTAGGTAAGCCTGGCAAGAAACCTAGGAGAAGCCCTATATCAAGGAGGTCCTCCACTCCTAACATCCAATGTCAAGGGGAAGAATCTCCCAATGGAAGATTAGTTGCTCAGCCAAACCTTTACAGTAGAAAACTAGACTTTGCATGGAGCAAGTCCCCACATAGGACCTCTAACAGTCAATTTGTCAATCTGTCTCATGGAGGATGCCAAAGAGTGATGATGGGACTCCTCAATAATGGAACAGAGCGTGAAGATGTGATCAATGGTATAATACCTCGAGTGAAATCCTACCTATCCTTTGGACCTAAGGAGCATGCCTATGCTCAAGCTCGTGTGATTGCCGCAAACAATGTATTGTAGCATAAAGTTTGGCAAAGGTGTGGCCATGTTGGTCCTGTAATTGTTTGGATCTTAACAAACTCTAGATTTTAAAAAAAAGGGATGACATGGTGGAACCCAATGTTTTAAAAGTCAAAAGTGAACTCAAAATTGGTTGAAGGTCAAACCAAACTTGGATAACAAGAAAAAAAAACTCAATTTACAAACCAAATCACTAAGAAATACATAAAATCAAGGTTTGAACCAATCATACCCTTTCACAACTAGTTCAAGGTCCACAAGGCATGAATCCGTCTAACCATTCGGTTCTAATTTCAATTGGGCAATTTTTTAGAACACTCACAAGACTATGACAGAAATGATTAAATAAATCTAGAATGTTGACACAAGAGTGAATTCCATGCTTGAGGAACACACTCAATGACTACTTGTTACGCTGCACATGTACCCAGTGCACCTTCAGATGTGCCCCAGAGAGAGAGAGGCCATCTTTTCTGACTAGGAGGGGTGTTATTCAGCAGTGGTGGTCATGGTCGGGCCCTTTGGTCCTTCCTTTAGGATTATTATGGCTTAATGGCACTGTTGACTGCCCTTTGTTGGGGTTTTTAACCCTAGGGTTGGTGTCCGGGGCTCTTAGGGGTTGATCACTGAGTCACATGACCCCACACTTGTTTCCTTGCTCCGGTGACCTTTCTTCCAGCTGTGAGACTTTGCCTCACTTCATAGTCACCTCAGATACCCTCCCGGTTCCTTTGCACACTGGCACCCTCTCTCCTTGGGCTATTTTTCATGATGATGTCATCCTCATGCCAGGCTGTTATGCTTGTTTGGGGAGGGTGTTGAGGGAATTTATGCATTCTTGAGGTTAGATGGGGTATGACGCCCTTCCTCCAGCTCATTGTCACCTTTAGTTTAGAGTTATTTACTTATTTTTAGCCATTTTAGTCACTTTTGGGTAAACTATGAGGAAAAATACCCTTGTTACCCATAGACTAGATTATTTTATATTATTTATGTTATATTTTTAAGTTGATATTTTATAATTTGAAATTGACATTTTAAAGGCATGTCGGCCTGGAAATATTTGTAAAGTGAGTGTGAGAAGGCTATAAATAAGCCTCTCCTCACTTCATTTGAATATAAGACAAGTGGGATAAAACATTATGTTACTATTTTACCCTTCTTAGGGCTCTTGGAGTGATGCACACCTCTTGAGGAGGATATCTTTCTGGTTTGAAGGAAATCTCTTGAAGTTTCTTTGATTCATGCTCTTTGCTAAGGTGATGTTAGAGTTGTTTGCTTAACACATGCACAAGGAGGTATCTAAGGACTTTTCTTGATTTCTCTTTGCTAAATATTGCTGAATGATGCATGTTTATGGTTGAATGGTAGCCATTAATGCTGCATTTTGTCTAAACTAGGTCACTTATCAACCTTTTGTCACCATAGTATTGTAGAGGACGTCCTCTAGAAGGAGTCGTTTGAAGCTTGGGCCTTAGGTCTCTAAATTTTGCCCTAGCTAGGCTTCCTGTAACCAACTCTTGTGATTGTTAGAAAAGGCCCTAGTTTGCCAAACTTTGAAAAGGACCTCTCGAGAGGAGGGTTGGTCACCTTCCTTGATGCCCTACGGTAAGGTTAAAACCTTAAAACCCTTGGCTTATCTTCATCTGCAACTAAACTGCAATTTCATATGTTCATATTTGCATTTCCATGGTAGGACTAGGTTAATTTAGGTCTGCAATTTTATGTTAAAACTCTAAAAATCTAAAAAAAAAATTTGCATTTTCGAGCCTCCTGAAAATTTTGGTCTCATTCCCTACAAATTCAGCCTGCCTTTCTTGTCCTTAAAAACCCTAGGACGAAATTTTAGAAAGCCCTAAAAACAGTAAAAAATCAGAAAAACCCCCAAAAATAATTTTCTTTTAGGTCTCCTACAATTTCGATCCTCTTCCATACAAATTCGGCCTGCCCTTTTTGTCCTAAACAACCCTAGAGAGAAATTCTAGGAGCCCTAAAAAAACTAAAAATAATTAAAATCCATAAAAATCTAACCCTAAAACCCTAACTAAAAACCCTATCCTAAACTCAAACAGTCCTAGCAGCCTCTTTCCTTCCCTTTGGCAGCCAAATAAGGCTGTTATCAGCCCTCCTTTACCTTCTTTACAGGCCTGTCCTAGGGCTGCTTATTTTGTCCCTCTCCAACAGCCTGTTTCTGCCAACAAAAACAACAAAAATCAGACCTTAAGCAGTGAATAATATGGTAATTCAGCATGATAACTAAAAGCGTTCCTTTTTGGTAAATATAGGACTGTTTTACTACTGTTTTGCATGTCTAAAAGGATCAAAATAGTCGTAAACAACAGTGGGTGAATTGGCAATTTTGCATGATAAGTGAAGGTTCTTTTCATTGGTAAATTAGGAGTATCCTTCATTGTTTTGCATGCCTAAATGGATAAAGTCACACTTAAAACTGTCAATGCAAAGTGGTATAGTGGAGGAGTGTGCTTTTCATTGGTTAAACTAGGACTGTTGTGCATATAACAAGACTTATAGATCAGGCCTACAGTGAACTACTAGCCTAATACAAGTTGTCAATTGCTATGATACGTAAATGGATTGATTAAATTGTAATTAATTTGCAACTTGTTCAATGAAAGTAAATGTATGATCTGGATAGAAAGTAAATGATACATGAAAGATTGATATCCTATTGGTTACACTAGTGAAGGACATCTTGATTTGGGACATCAATAATTTGGTTAACTTACATATTATGATTAATGAATGGCACTGGTTTGACAATATTGCATAGAAGATCTCGTTTCTTTTGTTTTTGTTAGTTTTTATAACTCAGTTGGTCCTTCCCCATGATTTTGATGTCACTATTGTCCGCCGATTGCACACCAGCAGCAGAAATCAATTGAAAGCTGTCTCCTCATTTAGGAAAGTGGGAGAGGTGTGACCTTGGGGGCAAGCATAGAGCTAGGTATTGGCACCTACTCCTAGCTCCTCCGTTTAAGCTAACTCCTAACGAAGCCAAGGGAGGTAGTCCCTATAAAAGAGTTTTCTACGGCTCTTAAGTTGTTAAAGTGTTTTTTTGAAGGTTGCGAATGAGAATGGGTGTTTTTTAGGAGTTATTATAATTTGAAGGTGTTTTACTTATTATGAATGTGACACAAGATCAAAAAATCAATCCACGTTGCAATAAGAGATTAAAAGATAGATTTAAATTCTAGACATCAATTAAGCAATTCAGTGATAACAATTATATCAAGCCATAGATAATTGATCATATAATTATGCAAAACAAAACAAGGACAAGTGCCTTATGGAGTCGATGAAACTGAAGTGCGCCAGAGAAATAAACACAAGTCTGGAATTTAAACCAATGAATGTTAGATTGTGCGAGTGCTCTTGGTAAGTTTTAAGGATTTTAATGGTGATCTTGCTTGAGGTGTCTGGGAATCCTAACCGAAAATACTTTCAGTGGTTCAGTTCAAAGACATGACGGACTTGTCTGGAATCACAAGCTAGGTGTTCAATAACTTAACCAACGAGTGTCCAGATTGGGTTGCCCGGCGCCCACACTCGGAATTTGCCCACTACGTGAGTATTTTATCGAGACAACGCCGGTGCATTGGTTATGGGGTAAAAGTTTTAATTATGTTGTTATTGCGGTCTTAGCAAGTCCATTCACTATTCTGAGTACGAGCCCAACTCGAAAGTCGGCAGAGCATACTAGGTGAAGGATATCAACGAAGTAAATTAATTAGAGGGAATGTGGGTTGAAAGATTTTATTAAGTCAATTAATTAAACTGTTTGACAAAGAGCGCTCTTGACCTTGTCTTATGACAAAGGTTCAAGAGTTTTATCTAATCTAAATGCCTAATGCAAGGATGTGCAAAACTAATGATGCTCTCCGATAGAGAGTGCTCTTGACTTGTGTTTCTGCAAGTTCAAGAGTCTTACTTATCGATTAATTGATTAACTTGATTAAACAATATGATGCATGAAAGTAAAACGAAGATGGTTAAACAAACTCTCCAATAGAGAGCACTCTTGATCCACCTTATGGTGAGATTCAAGAGATTTCTACTTAAAGCAGTTGATTTACTTATGAAAGATACGAATTTGAGAGATTAAGCAATCAACATAGTTAATGAATCAAATGGGCTAATCTAACAATTAGTATTCCAGGAAAAGTAATGCAAGTACTATAAGCAAAAGTACACCTAATCTAAGCTCATAAGAAGATAAAAACACCACAAACCTCCCCAAATAGGGGAGGCTGAGAGTGGGGACTTAAAAACCGCACTCAAACAAAAGATAAACTTTATTAAGATTTACAATGTGCCTTTAGGAATTTCAACCTTCGAAAGGACTTTCGAAATAAAGCATGAAACTTCTTTTTTGAATCTTATGTAAAAAGGAGAGTGATTCACTTTTATTTAAAACAAAAGCCTTTCTTCAAACTTGCGAGAAGGGCAAAAGAAGATGGAAAAGGTCAAAAAGAGGAAGCAAGAAAAGGCTGAAACAAAGGAGAAAGGAGGAGAGAAAGGGAGAAAGAAAAACAGGAATTTGAAAACAAAAGAAGAGAAGAATAGGGCAGCGAACTAGACAACCAATGAGCTGCAAAAAATAGTGAAAACGGGGCAACGAAAGAAGAGGAAGATGGCTATCATAAAAAAACAAAAAAAGGACAGTGAACTAAACAATTAAAGAGTTGCAAAAAATGGTGAAAATGGGACAGCGAACTAAGAGAAAAGTGGCTGTCATAAAAATGCAAAAAGATGGCAGCGAACAAAAATAGGAAGAAAAGGCACTCAACAAGGTAGAAGGAGGCCAAATCCAACCTAGAAGAAGGGGGAGAAATCACTTGATAACAAACAAAAGGTGGGATCAACCTTCGAACAAGGTGACCACTAAAAGCACTAGTCCCGAAACCGTCCAGACTAGCTGGATGTACGCAAGGATGCTAATGGGGAAAGAGAAGTAGCCACAAAATTATGTGGCACTTGGGATCAAATCCCAAGCTACTTTCTCAAGTCAAAACAAACATGAGATACATGGAAATAATGGAGAGAAGAAAAACTTAGATTAAACCTGGAAAAAGTGACCAGAAAGATTTCTTTTGTTTGATGATGGATGAGGCAAAGAGATTGTGCTTCTTGATCTTCCTGAAAGAGAATGACTTCTTGTGGAACCTGCAGAATGAATGTCAACCATAAAAGAGCCCCTGTATATCAAATAATACCTGAAAGAAACACAACTTCAAGAGAAAAGAATGGATTATAAAATATAGTGCTAGATTGTTAGCCTTCAACAATTATATAATCAAATGCTTAAGAGTCAAGAGAGAAGGGTGCAAAGAAAGGTATCACCTAGCAAGGTGAATCATGACCAAAAAAAAGTTTATGACTTTGGAGGTCAATGCAGAAGCTTTTTGTTGGTCATGATTCACCTTGCTAGGTGATACCTTTTTTTGCACCCTTCTCTCTTGACTCTTAAGCATTGGATTATCTAGCACTATATTTTATAATCCATGCTTTTTTCTTAAAGTTGTGTTGCTTTCAGGTATTATTCGATATACAGGGGCTCTTTTATGGTTGACATTCATTCTGCAGGTTCCACAAGAAGTCATTCTCTTTCAGGAAGATCAAGAAGCACAATCTCTTTGCCTCATCCATCATCAAACAAAAGAAATCTTTCTGGTCACTTTTTCCAGGTTTAATCTAAGTTTTTCTTCTCTCCATCATTTCCATGCATCTCATGTTTGTTTTGACTTGAGAAAGTAGCTTGGGATTTGATCCCAAGTGCCACATAATTTTGTGACTACTTCTCTTTCTCCATTAGCATCCTTGCGTACATCCAGCTAGTTTGGACGGTTTCGGGACTAGTGCTTCTAGTGGTCACCTTGTTCGGAGGTTGATCCCACCTTTTGTTTGTTATCGAGTGATTTCTCCCCCTTCTTCTAGGTTGTACTTGGCCTCCTTCCACCTTGTTGAGTGCCTTTTCTTCCTATTTTTGTTCGCTGCCCTCTTTTTGCATTTTTATGACAGCCACTTTTTTCTTAGTTCGCTACCCCGTTTTCACCATTTTTTGCAACTCTTTAATTGTTTAGTTCACTGTCATTTTTTTCCTTTTTTATGACAGCCATCTTCCTCTTCTTTCGCTACCCCCCGTTTTCACTATTTTTTGCAGCTCATTGGTTGTCTAGTTCGCTGCCCTATTCTTCCCTTCTTTTGTTTTCAAATTCCTGTTTTTCTTTCTCCCTTTCTCTCCTCCTTTCTCCTTTGTTTCAGCCTTCTCTTGCTTCCTCTTTTTGATCTTTTCCATCTTCTTCTTTTGCCCTTCTCGCAAGTTTGAAGAAAGGCTTCTTTTTTTTTAAATAGAAGTAAATCACTCTCCTTTTTACATGAGATTCAAAAAAGAAGTTTCATGCTTTATTTCAAAAGTCCTTTCGAAGGTTGAAATTCCTAAAGGCACATTGTAAATCTTAATAAAGTTTATCTTTTGTTTGAGTGCGGTTTTTAAGTCCCCACTCTCAGCCTCCCCTATTTGGGGAGGTTTGTGGTGTTTCTATCTTCTTATGTGCTTAGATTAGATGTACTTTTGCTTATAGTACTTGCATTACTTTTCCTAGAATACTAATTGTTAGATTAGCCCATTCGATTCATTAACTATGTTAATTGTTTAATCTCTGAAATTTGTATCTTTCATAAGTAAATCAACTGCTTAAAGTAGAAACCTCTTGAATCTCACCATAAGGTGGATCAAGAGTGCTCTCTGTCAGAGAGTTTGTTTAACCATCTTCATTTTACTTTCATGCATCATATTGTTTAATCAAGTTAATCAATTAATCGATAAGTAAGACTCTTGAACTTGCATAAACACAAGTCAAGAGCACTCTCTATCGAAGAGCATCATTAGTTTTGCACATCCTTGCATTAGGCATTTAGATCAGATAAGACTTTTGAACCTTTGTCATAAGACAAGGTCAGGAGCGCTCTCTATCAAAGAGTTTAATTAATTGACTTAATAAAATCTTTCAACCCGCATTCCCTCTAATTAATTTACTTCGTTGATATCCTTCACCTAGTATGCTCTGCCGACTTTCGAGTTGGGCTCGTACTCAGAACAGTGAACGGACTTGCTAAGACCGTAATAACAACATAATTAAAACTTTTACCCCATAACCAACGCACCGGTGTTGTCTCGATAAAATATTCAGGTAGTGGGAAAATTCCAAGTGTGGACGCCGGGCAACCCAATCTGGACACTCGTTGGTTAAGTTATTGAACACTTAGCTTGTGATTCCAGATAGGTCCGTCATGTCTTCGAACGGAGCCATTGAAAGTATTTCCGGTTAGGATTCCTAGACACCTCAAGCAAGATCACCATTAAAATCCTTAAAACTTACCAATAGCACTCGCACAATCTAACATTCATTGGTTTAAATTCCAGACTTGTGTTTCTTTCTTTGGCGCACTTCAGTTTCATCGACTCCATAAGGCACTGGTCCTTGTTTTGTTTTGCATAATTATATGATCAATTGTCTATGGCTTGATATAATTGTTATCACTGAATTGCTTAATTGATGTCTAGAATTTAAATCTATCTTTTAATCTCTTATTGCAACGTGGATTGCTTTTTTGATCTTGTGTCACATTCATAATAAGTAAAACACATTCAAATTATAATAACTCCTAAAAAACACCCATCTACATCCGCAACCTTCAAAAAAAACACTTTAACAACTTAAGAGCCATAGAAAACTCTTTTGTAAGGACTACCCCCTTGGCTTTGTTAGAAGTTAGCCTAAACGGAGGAGCTAGGAGTAGGTGACAGTACCTAGCTCTGTGCTTGCCCCCTAGGTCACACCTCTCCCACTTTCCTAAGTGAGAAGATAACTTTCAATTGATTTCTGCTGCTGGTGTGCAATTGACGGACAACATCTTTTGGCGCCGCTGCCGAGGACAAATCTTTTTGTTCCTGGACGACCTTTGTTTCTTTTAGTTTTTTACCTTTTTTCCCTTGTTAGTAGATTTTTAGTCCAATCACTCTCAGGAATTAGACTTGAATCCACTTGGCGACTCCATTGTCAGTTAACACCTCAAGGTATTCTACTAGAAGAAACTCTGAAGGTTTGTTCGATTTCATCCCTGACCTTGAAAAAGTGTATAGGAGGAGACTGAACAAACTAGCTTCTCGTAGGATCCTTGCAGAACTTGGATCTGAGTTTGTTTCAGACATCCACCTTTTGTTTCCAGAAAACTTAGAAAATTTGCAAAACAATAACTGTTTCTTTGACACAATGGGTGAGTTCTTTACTCAACTCAACTTTACTCAGATAGCAGGTCAACCTCATGACATTCTTGAAAAGGCTATCGACAAACTTACGACATATAATGGCACTGATGCCTCCGTCTCTACTGAGCAACATCTCAGAAATTTCTCCGGACACTGTGGTGCACATGTCAGGGGTACTGACAAACATGAAGATGTATACATGACCTTGTTTGCTTTGTCTTTGGATGGAAAGGTTGGCAACTGGTATGATAATTTGCCAAACAATTACTT
This sequence comes from Pseudotsuga menziesii, assembly GCA_001517045.1. Lineage (NCBI taxonomy): Eukaryota > Viridiplantae > Streptophyta > Pinopsida > Pinales > Pinaceae > Pseudotsuga > Pseudotsuga menziesii. Next base: position 27,709 of record LPNX011159365.1, on the reverse strand, counting down.
TACCATCATAGCGGATTTCAAGACTGCTTTCCTTGGAAAGTTTGGCAGTAAAAAGGAACCTAGACATCTAGTAGCAGCTTTGACTAGCATGAAGAAATTTGAAACTGAAACAATGGATGAGTTCAATAATAGGTTCACTGAATTGGCAAATTCCATCCCTTCCACTTATTCTCTTCCAGCAGCTTCTGTTTTGGATTATTACATCGAAGCATTAAGTGGCAAGATCCAGTACCAGATTAGAGACAAGGAGTCGGCTACTTTACTTCTAGCTCAGGGTTTGGCCGTCAAAATTGATAAGAATATCCAGTCATCTGGTGAATCTAACCTCCAGGGTTATTCAAGGTCTTCAACTCCTTTTAAAATTAATGAACCTAAGGACAAGGATCCTTTATCAGATATAAAGGATTCCTATGAAAAACAGATGATTGAAGTGAAAAGAGAGATGAAGAAAAATATGGAGGAAGCAGAACAAAAACACTTATCACAGTTGAAAGAAATTCAAAATAGGGTAATAACAATGGAAAGAACTCAAACTCAGCCTGCTCCTAGAACCTTTCCTACCAAGCCAACATGGCAGAGAAAGAATCCCAACCATGAGCAGAGGCCTCCTCATCAGCTTGAGGCTACTACTGTGGATGAGCCTTACAAACCTTTTTGTAGGGCATGTAGAGATTTCCATGAGGAATCTGGCTGTCATTATGCATGTTATGTCCAGAAGCGTGGTTACCCCGAGGGGTGCGGTCCTAGTACGTCTGCAAGCGAGCCTGATTATATCAACAACACAGATGACATCCCTGGCATCTCCATAGGAAATTGGCCACATGCCAATCATTATGAAAAGAAAGTTGACCACTTAACTCAATACTATGGTGAGATGCCTTCAGCCGAGCAGATCAACAACACTCAAAACTTCAAGGGAATAACTTATCAAAGAAAGGGGTCTTCTGCACAGAATATTCCGAAGGTAATAGCTCCTAATCCTCCCAAAGAAGTAGAAACTAAAGAAATTGTTGATTTAAGTTTTGACTTAGGTAATTGGCTAGCAAATACAAAAGTCCCTGTTCCAGTCCTTGAATTATGTAAAATCCCTGGCCAAAGAGAGAGACTTTTGAAAATCCTAGACCCTCCAAGTAATGTTGATTCTCAAACTAAAGAAAGTCCTTCAAATCCTGTAAAGCCCCTTACCCCTAAAAAGGTCACCTTTTCTGATACCGTGGAGCGAACTTCAAATAATGTCCTTGCCGATCCACCTATAGTTCTACATACTAGGGACCCAAGAAAAGAAGATCGTCCCCCCTTTTACGTATCATTGATGATGGGTGATCTTTTTCTACACAATTGTATGTTAGACTCGGGATCTAGTTCCAGCATCATGACCAAAAAAGTCATGCAGCAGCTTGACTTAAGAACCACAAGGCCATACCAGAATGTATGTGCCATGGACTCTAGACTGGTTAAAGTTGAAGGGATGATTGAGAACCAGTTAGTTAGATTGGCTAAGTACCCGGATATCCAAATTACCATGGACATCCTTGTTATTGATGTTCTGGACAAGTGGGGGATGTTGCTTTCTAGGAAATGGGGTGCCACTTTGGGAGGATCTATCCAGATGGATTGGACCTATGCCACCGTACCAGCATCAGAGTTTTCACTTGTTAAGTTGTATTCTGAAAAGGAAAAAAGACACCATGTTGAAAACCCTCAAAGACCATTGAATGAGTATGCTTACCACACTGATGAAAATGGTTCCTATCAAATCAACTCCACCTTCTTAGAACCCATCCAAGAAGAGATGAAGACCGAAAAACTTGGTGAGTTGTGGAGAATGAATTTTGATGGTGCTTACTCTAGAACGGGCAAGGGGGCTGGTGTTGTCATTATTTCACCAGAGGGTAAGGTTTTCAACTTTGCTTTCAGATTGGAATTTGAAGCAACTAACAATGTGGCGGAGTATGAGGCACTTCTACTAGGCATTGAAATTGCCAAGGACATGGGGATCAAGTTGCTTAATATTAAAGGGGACTCTGATTTAATTGTCCAACAAGTTAAGGGTTAGTTTGCATGTAAGTGTCAGAGGCTTAAAAAATGTAGAAATGCAATCTGGGATACAATGGAATTCTTTGATGCCCTTAACATAGAAGCAGTCCCTAGAGATCAGAATAGTGCCTCCGATAAGCTTGCAGTTTCAGCGTCAACTCTTTAGCCATCGGATGAGATGTTAGAGGGGGATTGTCCTTTAGAGATTAACTTCAGACCTTCTATTCCTGATAATCTTGAACATTAGCAGGTTTTCCAAGATGATGCACACATATTGAAATTTATTAATCATATTGATGAATTATCCAATTATAAAGCCAATGAACGTGAGGAAGGAAAAGAATATCAGGATGAGGGTAATCACTTCAATCCTGTGACACGTGGCTTTGTTGCCTTAGAAAACATCTTTGACAGACAGGATAGAAGGAAGAGCAATGTTGAGCAGATGAAGCCGGGCAATTACATTGAAATCAACATTGGGACGGAAACAGAACCGAAAATTATAAAAATTGGAAAAGGTACTTCCGAAAAAGAAAGGAACAACCTCATAAATCTAGTCGAAGAGTATAGGGATGTATTTTCCTTTACTTATGACGAACTCAAAGCCTACAGGGAAGATGTATTTCAACATACTATTCCCTTGAAGCTAGAATGTCAAAAAGGCAAGCCTTTCAGACAAAATCTTAGGCAAATAAATCCTAAGTTAACACCAATCATTAAAAAGGAGTTAGAAAAAACGCTAGCAGCAGGAATGATAGCTCCTACGAGACATTCAACGTGGTGCTCTAACTTGGTCGTAGTTAGAAAGAAGAACGAGAGTATAATAAGGATATGTATAAATTTCATAAATCTAAGCATAGCATGTCAGAAGGACAATTACCCCCTCCCCAACATGGAGACCCTCCTCCAACGGGTCACTGGATTGAGCATGATGTCGATGCTGGATGGTTTTTCGGGCTATAATCAAGTAGTCATTCAAGAGGAGGATAGGCATAAAACCACTTTTACAACTCCTTGGGGCACCTTTGAATATCTAAGAATGTCCTTTGGCCTTTTAAATGCAGGAGCTACTTTCCAAAGGGCCATGGATTACGCTTTCAAGGAGTTGATTGGCAAAATCATTGAGATCTATCAAGATGATCTTACTGTTTTTTCAAAGGAGAGATCCAGCCATGTTGGTCATCTCAGGCAGATTTTCGAGTGATGTAAGAAGTATGGAATTTCTTTGAATCCAGCTAAGTCGGTCTTAGGTATTGAAGAAGGAAAGCTTTTTGGTCACATTATCAACAAAGACAGGGTCAAAGTTGATCCTGAGAGAATAGAAGCTAAACAAAAGATTCTCTTTCCCAGAAATGTTAAGGGTCTCCAATCATTTAATGGTCACATTAACTTCATCAGGAGATTCATTCCTAACCTAGCAGAACTCATGAAGCCTATGCAGGCTCTCCTAAAGAAAAATGTTAAATTCATATGGACAGATGAAGGAAGGAATGCCTTTGACACTATTAAAGATGCCATTTCCAAGTCTCCGGTCTTAGTCAGCCCATATTACGCGAAGGATTTCATGATCTTTTCCTTTGCTTCTAAAGACACTATTGCAGGTGTGTTGCTCCAAAAGAACATCGAAGGGTTTGAGCAACCTATAGCATTCATGAGTAGAGCCTTGCAGAATTCCAAGCTAAAGTATACCATCATGGAGAAGCAAGCTTATGCCTTGGTTAAATCTTTAAAACATTTCAGGACTTATATTGGGTATTCCAAGGTTATCGGATATGTTCCCCACACTGTGGTTAAGGATATCCTTTCTCAAAAGGATTGTTTAGACATAAGGGGTACATGGGTATCCAAGATTCAGGAATATGACCTTGAGATAAAGCCCACTAAATTAATCAAGGGACAAGGCCCTGCAAAAATGCTTACTCAGAAGAACGAAGAATCCATTGAGATGATTGCAAAAAATGACATCCCTCAGCCTGCCATGATTCCTACCCTTCAAAACCTTGACAACCATTAGTATTCAGACATCATTTTCTTCCTTCTCCATCTCACCTGCCCAAATCACCTCAAAGGACACAAGCATAGGGCTTTGAGACTTAAGACTGCTAGGTATTGCCTTACCCAAGAGGGCCTGGGTTGGAGGAACCCAGATGGTATTATACTTAGGTGCATCAACGAACAGGATTCTAAGAAGATATTAGTAGAGTTTCACTCAGGATTTTGTGAAGGCCATTATGCAGCAAATACAACTGCCCACAAAATTTTGAGAGCTAGATATTACTGGCCAACCATTTTCGCGAATGCTCACAAGCATGTCAAGTGTTGCTAGGAGTGTCAGCTTTTCACTGAGAAGCAGAAGTTGGTAGCTCTTCCCCTTACTCCAGTTGTCGTCCTTACCCCTTTTCAGCAATGGGGGTTCGATTTTATTGGAAAATTCAAGGATAACTCCAGCAATGGTTTTTGTTGGATTCTCTCAGCAACCGATTACTTCACCAAGTGGGTAGGGGCCATACCCGCTAAAACCGCCACCGAAAAGGTTGTTATTGACTTCATCGAGGAAAGAATCATCACCAGATTCGGAACTCCCCTCAAAATAACAACCGATAATGCCAAAGCCTTTAGTTCAGGAGCAGTAAATGACTTATGCTTTAAATATGGCATTATCCTATCCCATTCATCAGATTACTATCCTCAGGGCAATGGACTTGCTGAGTCTACTAATAAAATCTGATGACTATCCTCAAGAAGACTGTGGGGGATAATAAGAGATCATGGGATAGCAAAATTAAGTATGTTGTGTGGGCAGATAGGATCACTAAAAAGAACTCAACTAGAAAGTCACCTTTTGAGCTGGTGTATGGACTCACAACCACCCTTCCAGTCAGCATGCAGATTCCGATCTTCAGGATGTTAAGTGAATATGGCACAGAACAGGAAGAAATGGAGTAGAGAATCAATCAGATTATAGAATTGGATGAATCTAGAAAAGCTGCCCTTGATCAGTCACTCAAACATCAAGAAAGCATGTAGGGCACCTTTGATAAGTCAGCCAGGCCGAGATCTTTCCAAATAGGAGATACTGTTCTCTTATGGGATAAGAGAAAGGAGAAGCCTGGGAAGCATGGAAAATTTGACAGCCTTTGAAAAGGCCCATTGATCATCCGCGACACGGCTGACACCAATTCTTTTTTCCTTAACACCATGGATGGAGAAATATTAAACCTACCCATGAATGGCCAACACTTGAAGCCTTTTTATCGAAACAACCTCCTAGATGACCAAGGGGTCATCCCAGGGCCTTTCTAAACCCATCCTTGTTGTATTTTTGTGTACTTTATTTTTGTACTATATTTTATGTATCATATTTTTTGTAGAATGTTGTATCAAAGCTCTTTCTTTTTGTATTTTAGCATCTGTATTATACTTCACTTATATATGCTAAAAAAGAAAAGATTTATTTCATGTACTTTATTTTGAAAAAAACAAAACTATTTTCTGGTATTTCATCATGGCATATTTTTATCATATACATGGACCTGAGACACTTCTGTTTACATGCAGGTACCAAAGATTCCTAGATTCTCAGACACTCTTTTTTATCAATAGATCAAGCAAGTACCTGTCCCACAGTTGGAGCCAGATGTTACCAAATTTTTGTACCATAGTTGGGTTACCTGAGGAGCAGCTGCCGGTTTACAGACATGTTCAATGTCTGATTCCGGTGTATTAGTTGATTCGTCTTCATGTCTAGCAAATATTGGCTAGTCAGTTTTTCATTTGAATAATTTTGACCATAGCCCCACGGGGTTTGTACTAAAATGTGCTAGTAGGGTATTTTGAGTGGTTCGGTCTCCTAAGACGTAGAATCTCAACTAAGGTATTCCAGGGAGTTTTTTGCCCTTGACAATTATGCTTTGCCTATAGCCGAGTATAATTGACGAGGTTTTCTCTCGCTTCCTCCAAAGTTGGAATGCTCGATTTTGAATTCTGGGCCTTGGGGGGTTATTAGAGCCCAACTGAGTGTTATAAACCTACTAGGCATTGTTAAAATAGAGCATGGTCTTGTCCTAATTCAATAGGACCTTTAAAAAAAATTTGAAATTTTTTTTTCGAATGGGTTAAATTTTTTTTTTTTAATTATTTCCCTAAGATTTTTGGTTAATTTTTCCATAAATTAAATGAAAAAAACCCGTTTGTAATAAGTCGGTCATCCAGACCCCGAATTCAGTGATTGAAGGCTCTAACCTTAAGCCAAAAATCATTCTTGATCAGCCAGCCAGTCATATCCAACTTTCGGATCATCAATCAGACACATAACACCTTTTTTCTCAAAAAAATCATTTTCGAGGAAAAAAATGATTATTTATTACAAAATGATTATTTTGGAGAAAAAAGATGTTGTCCGTCGATCGCACATCAGCAGCAGAAATCAATTGAAAGTTGTCTCTTCACTTAGGAAAGTGGGAGAGCTGTGACCTTGGGGACAAGCACAGAGCTAGGTACTGTAACCTACTCCTAGCTCCTCCGTTTAGGCTAACTCCTAATGAAGCCAAGGGGGGTAGTCCCTACTAAAGAGTTTTCTACGGCTCTTAAGTTGTTAAAATGTTTTTTGAAGGTTGCGGATGTGGATGGGTGTTTTTTAGGAGTTATTATAATTTGAAGGTGTTTTACTTATTATGAATGTGACACAAGATCAAAAAAACAATCCACGTTGCAATAAGAGATTAAAAGATGGATTTAAATTCTAGACATCAATTAAGCAATTCAGTGATAACAATTATATCAAGCCATAGACAATTGATCATATAATTATGCAAAACAAAACAAGGACCAGTGCCTTATGGAGTCGATGAAACTGAAGTGCGCCAGAGAAATAAACACAAGTCTAGAATTTAAACCAATGAATGTTAGATTTTGCAAGTGCTCTTGGTAAGTTTTAAGAATTTTAATGGTGATCTTGCTTGAGGTGTTTGGAAATCCTAACCGGAAATACTTTTAATGGCTCCGTTCGAAGACATGATGGACCTGTCTGGAATCACAAGCTAGGTGTTCAGTAACTTAATCAGCGAGTGTCCAAATTGGGTTGCCCGGCGCCCACACTTGGAATTTGCCCACTACTTGAGTATTTTATCGAGACAACGCCGGTGCGTTGGTTATGTGGTAAAAGTTTTAATTATGTTGTTATTGCGATCTTAGTAAGTCCGTTCACTGTTTTGAGTACGAGCCCAACTTGAAAGTCGACAGAGCATACTAGGTGAAGGATATCAATGAAGTAAATTAATTAGAGAGAATGTGGATTGAAATATTTTATTAAGTCAATTAATTAAACTCTCCGAAAGAGAGCGCTCTTGACCTTGTCTTATGATAAAGGTTCAAGAGTCTTATCTGCTCTAAATGCCTAATGCAAAGATGTACAAAACTAATGATGCTCTCTGATAGAGAGTGCTCTTAACTTGTGTTTCTGTAAGTTCAAGAGTCTTACTTATCGATTAATTGATTAACTTGATTAAACAATATGATGCATGAAAGTAAAATGAAGATGGTTAAACAAACTCTTCGACAGAGAGCACTCTTGATCCACCTTATGGTGAGATTCAAGAGATTTCTACTTTAAGCAGCTGATTTACTTATGAAAGATACAACTTTGAGAGATTAAACAATCAACATAGTTAATGAATCAAATGGGCTAATCTAACAATTAGTATTCTAGGAGAAGTAATGCAAGTACTATAAGCAAAAGTACATCTAATCTAAGCACATAAGAAGATAGAAACACCACAAACCTCCCCAAATAGGGGAGGCTGAGAGTGGGGACTTACAAACCCCACTCAAACAAAAGATAAACTTTATTGAAATTTACAATGTGCCTTTAGGAATTTCAACCTTCGAAAGGACTTTTGAAATAAAGCATGAAACTTCTTTTTTGAATCTTATGTAAAAAAGAGAGTGATTTACTTTTATTTTTAAAAAAAAGAGCCCTTTCTTCAAACTTGCGAGAAGGGCAAAAGAAGAAGATGGAAAAGATCAAAAAGAGGAAGCAAGAGAAGGCTGAAACAAAGGAGAAAGGAGGAGAGAAAGGGAGAAAGAAAAACAGGAATTTGAAAACAAAAGAAGGGAAGAATAGGGCAGCGAACTAGACAACCAATGAGTTGCAAAAAATAGTGAAAACGGGGTAGCGAAAGAAGAGGAAGATGGCTGTCATAAAAAAAACAAAAAAAAGACAGCGAACTAAACAATTAAAGAGTTGCAAAAAATGGTAAAAACAGGGCAGCGAACTAAGAGAAAAGTGGCTGTCATAAAAATGCAAAAAGAGGGCAGCGAACAAAAATAGGAAGAAAAGGCACACAACAAGGTGGAAGGAGGCTAAATCCAACCTAGAAGAAGGGAGAGAAATCACTCAATAACAAACAAAAGGTGGGATCAACCTCCGAACAAGGTGACCACTAGAAGCACTAGTCCTGAAACTGTCCAGACTAGCTGGATGTACGCAAGGATGCTAATGGGGAAAGAGAAGTAGCCACAAAATCATGTGGCACTTGGGATCAAATCCTAAGCTACTTTCTCAAGTGAAAACAAACATGAGATACATGGAAATAATGGAGAGAAGAAAAACTTAGATTAAACCTGAAAAAAGTGACCAGAAAGATTTTTTTTGTTTGATGATGGATGAGACAAAGAAATTGTGCTTCTCGATCTTCCTGAAAGAAAATGACTTCTTGTGGAACCTGCAGAATGAATGTCAACCATAAAAGAGCCCCTGTATATCGAATAATACCTGAAAGCAACACAACTTCAAGAGAAAAGCATGGATTATAAAATATAGTGCTAGATTGTTAGCCTTCAACAATAATATAATCAAATGCTTAAGAGTCAAGAGAGAAGGGTGCAAAGAAAGGTATCACCTAGCAAGGTGAATCATGACCAACAAAAAGCTTCTGCATTGACCTCCAAAGTCATAAACTTTATTAAACCTTAAGCAAAATGTTACAATGAAAATTCTCCAGAGCTTCTATGCCAAAAATCCCATGCTAATAGAGCTGAAAGAGGGGAGGCCTCCACCTAGGCAAGGCGCCCCCACTCCAACCCTAGCCACTGAAAACCATGCCCAAAAGGACCCACACGTGTGAGGGCGCATTCATCAAGAGAGAGGGGCGTGAGCTAATGAAGGAGGCATGAGACTGCATAGGGGAGCCACCTACTAGGTCTAGACACAACATATGCTATGTATGGAGGAGCCACTACCCAGTGATCATCAGTGCAAGCTCCTGTTCTGCCTCGATCAAAACACTGGTCAAATGAATGCTCTCCACCTCATCCCACACGTGAGCTTAGCTGAAGGAGGCGCAATTGCTAAGTGAAGGTGCCAGTTATCTCACTGAATGCTGACTGAAACTACCTTCCGTTAACTCCAATGCTCATTAATGCCCAATGAGATGTCATTTAGCCTTTTATTTCGCTGAATTTGGAGTAATTTGGAGAGTTTTAATTTTCTCCAAAATAATCATTTTTTCCTCGAAAATGATTTTTTTGAGAAAAAGGGCGTTATGTGTCTGATTGATGATCCGAAAGTTGGATCTGACTAGCTGGCCGATCAAGAATGATTTTTGGCTTAAGGTTAGAGCCTTCAATCACTGAATTTGGGGTCCGGATGACCAACTTATTATAAACGAGGTTTTTCCATTTAATTTATGGAAAAATTAACCAAAAAACTTAGGGAAATAATTTAAAAATTAAAAATTAAAAAAAAAATTAACCCGTTCGAAAAAAAAATTCAAATTTTTTTTAAAGGTCCTATTGACTTAGGACAAGACCATGCTCTATTCTAACAATGCCTAGTAGGTTTATAACACTCAGTTGGGCTCTAATAACCCCCCAAGCCCAGAATTCAAAATCGGGCATTCCAGCTTTGGAAGAAACGAGAGAAAACCTCGTCAATTATACTCGGCTATAGGCAACGCATAATTGTCAAGGGAAAAAAAACTCCCTTGAATACCTTAGTTGAAATTCTACGTCTTAGGAGACCGAACTACTCAAAATACTCTACTAGCACATTTTATTACAAACCCCACGGGGCCATGGTCAAAATTATTCAAATCAAAAACTGACTAGCCAATATTTGCTAGACATGAAGACGAATCAACTGATACACTGGAATCAAACATTGAACATGTCTGTCAACCAGCGGCTCCTCAAGTAACCCAACTATGGTACAAAAAGTTGGTAATAGTCACATGGGGGGGACATAAGTTGTATTTTCCTAGCCAATTTTTTAATGTAAAGTGACTTTATGTTTTAAAAAGTGAGTTTGTACTTTATCATTAAAGTGAGATTTAAGTTGTGGGGCCCAAAGATTTATGTGCACTTTGTTAATAAATGTGAGTTTATATTGCGCAATTAATGAGAATCCTAAGATCTAATCAATCTCATCCTTTGATTAGATAGTTATGGTAGTTAGGAATAGGGTTTCAATAAGAAAAAGTATAAAAGAATGTCTAGGGAAAAGAGAGAGACATCAAGAGAGAAGAAGACAAGTGAGAGAGACAGAAATTAAATCTTGAAGGAGATTTATGTTTTGTGAAAGACTGATCATAAAGACAACTTGAAGGCACAATTCCCAATATATTTTTATAGCATTCATTGGATCGTACAACCAGACCATATAGCCATCATTGCAAACCGTACAAGCACAAAAATCGAGGCAAATTGTAGGCATAATTTTTGAGACAGTTGTGGTCACGTTTGGCACGAATTTCAAGACTGTTTTCTACATTTAATGTTGGGTAGAATATGTACAATTCATACCTGGCACGAATATCGAAAAACTGTTGTGTATAGTTCGCACGTGTGGATTGACTGTGAGTATTATTTGGCACATTTTCCAATGTAGATTTGCAGATGAGTGGAGTTTCTGAAATTGTTTTGATGTTGTAAAAGAAATTTTGAGTTGTTGAATTTCTGAGTTTATCTCTTATAAATAAAATTCTTTCTCCAGGTTTTCCACTGGTGAGGGTTTGCCTTGGGCTTGGCCCTAAATTTTTGTGTTGTCACACTTATCTTCATATCAATTTTGAGTGCATTGGTGTTTATGCTTAAACTATCAGAGAAATTCATTTTATGAATTCTTAGTTCAGAAAAGTCATAAATCAAATTTGCAATCAAAGTGTTTGATAAAAGTCCAACAAGAAGTTTTTGTGATTCTTTATCAAATTTCTTCATGGTATCAGAGCGTGATTGCTGAAGGTGTTAAGTTGTGTTGATACAAAACATAAGAGGTTAAAGTTAGGGTCAGCTAGAGGTTATCAGTTGAAGTCATGGCCTCACAGGATTGCGATTTGAAGACAGGCTAGATGGGTCTGATAATTTCAGCCCTTGGAGACAACGCATAACTGTATTGTTCAAAGAGTTGGAGCTATGAGATATTGTTGGTGCTTCTGATACCACATAGTTCCCACAGATGCTACTATGAAGAATGCTTTTGAAAAGAAAGATATCAAGGCACAAAGAATCTTTTTCAACTCTATAAAAGATCATGTGATACCTCACATCACAAGTAAGTCACATGCTTTTGATATTTGGAAAGCTTTATGAACTCTTTATTAAAGTAAGAACCAGATCAAAAAGATGGTCCACAAAGAAAAATTGAGGAACACCAAGATGACTGACGTCAAAGAAAAACTGAGGAACACCAAGATGACTGATGTTGATACAATAACCACTTATCTCACCAAAATTTCTCAAGTTAGAGATGAACTAGGTGCTGCTAGTGAGAAAGTGGAGGATGGAGAGTTTGTTAGATATGCTCTTAATGGGTTCATAGCAAAATGGCACACATTTGTGCGAGGAGTAGTTGCTAGAGAGAAACTTCCATATTAAACAAGGTTATGGAATGACTTTGTTCAAGAAGAGTCCTGAGAGGGGACATTCCAGAATAGCACTCAATGCAGTGAAGACAATGTAGCCCTTCTTACCAAAGGAAAAAGTAAAGGGGGGAAGAAATGGGAGAGAGACTTAGTAAGGTTCGGCGTTTTAACTGCAACAAGTTCCATCACTATGCTAGTCAATGTCCTAAGAAAAAGGATGAAGACAAAGAGGGAACAGTAGCAGCAGAAGTACAAGAATATGTTGCCCAATTTGAAAAGGAAATTTCCTTGGCATCACTATAGACTAGTATAGGTAGTTCAGTAGATTACCATGATACATGGATAGTTGACAGCGGGTCAACTAGCCATATGACTGCGAAGTATGGAGTTTTTCAGAGGATAGAAGAGATTGCTCCAGGACACTTTGTTGAAACAGATATTGGAAATCCTCAGGCAGAGATAAGAGGAGTTAGAACTATAAAATTCCAACTAGATTTGGGAGAAATTCTTGAAGTAAACAGGGTACTGTTTGTTCCAGGTAAGAAAGTTAGCAGGCTTTCTATGTCATCATTGAAGGATGACTGGTTCTGGATTCTTTGTTAAGACAGGTCAAATGTTTCTCTATCAAGTGGAGAACCCAATCGGTACCATGGTTCTACTTGGGAATAGAAGAGGCAGACTTTATTTTCTTCATGGAGAGGTGATATTTCCAGGTTCAGGTGGATGGTTATCTGAGACTAAATCTGAAGATGAGGTAGGTGCACAGATGATACCTTCAGATGAGGAGAGCTATATTGGCAGGAGACTCAGCCAGTATGAAGTTTGTGAGTGTTAAACTAGTAGCAACAAGGAATGTCTTCCTGCATGCATGTGTTCTTGCATGAAGAAGACTTAATATAGGAAACCAGTTGTATTTAATTTACTTTTCCTAAGTTTACTTTGGAAAATAAACTAAAGTGATCTAAATTAACTTTAGTGAAACACTAGTTAAAGTGAAAGTGAAATTAGGGTTTTCGCTTTACCTAGAGTTATAAAAGAGAGATCAATTGGTGGAGAGGACACACACACTTGTATTCCGACAGAGACAGGATACAAACAGGGAGAGAAAGTCAGACAGAGGATTTAGCTGGGAAGACGAAGGAGCGAGAAGCAGGATCAACGAGCTTTGTACAGCTGGGCCATACACTCACACAGGAGGGTGTTGAGGTTTAGTTGGGATTTGCCCAGTGATTCTGCCGGGTTCTGCATTCGCCAGGTTTGGGTGAATTTGCAGTGATTGTAAAAGTTCCATATTTTCTCATAATAAAATCTATATCTGATTGCTGCACTGGTTTTCCCATCTTGGGTTTTTTCGGAGATTTCCATACCCAAAATAACTGTCATTTTTATATTGTGATGTTGTGAGTTATTTCTCAGTTTTATATTCCGCTGCATATTGTAAAAGATATTCATGTGTGGTTATCAGTAAACATTTTGAATGCATTGTTTATCCCTAGTTGAATATTAAAGGAAAATTTACATGGTATCTGAGCTCTGGTGAGCTAAAGCTAAGAGATTTGCAGCAGCAGTGATAAATCGGGGGAATATCTATTGAAGACACAAGCTTAGATTGGAGATCTAGGGTTTGACAGGTAACACTACACAATGCCCATGTAGTTGAGAGTCGAGGATAGACTCCAGGGTGCTCAAAACTCTCCTGCACGGAAAGAAAGGATCACAAGGATTCTAGACGTCAGTGATGCAGAGGAGCACATTGACTCCACGAAGGTTGCACCCACAGATCCGACAGATCTAGCAGCGTGGAAGAAGATTGATTCTAAAGCCATGTTGATTATCATGGATGGAGTGAAGGACCATATAGTCCCTCACCTTTTTGGTAAGAAGACCGCATTAGAGATGTGGAAGGCTTTGGAGAGTCTGTACCAAAGCAAGAAGGAGAACCAGAAGATAGTGTTGCAAGAGAGGATGCGCAGCACCAAGATGGCCAAGGGAGAAGGAGTGGTACCTTATCTCACAAGGCTCACACAGATCAGGGATGAGCTTGGAGTTGTAGGCTCTAAGACTGATGATGAGGAGCTAGTTCGGATAGCCCTCAATGGCTTCTTTAAGCCATGGGACACCTTTGTCAAAAGTGTTGTGGCTAGGGAGAAGCTCCCTGATTGGCAGAGACTCTGGGATGACTCTGAGAAGCCAATTTCTGTGCTTCTTTTGTTTTTTGGCTTCAAGGATTCGATTGAATCAAGTAAGGGTGTAAACTAGGCAAGTAAGATTACTTGCTCTTGTTTATCCATATTATGTATGCTCAAGAATTTCAGTTATATGCTTAAATAAGATTATTTTTGCATGATCTTTCATTTTTGTTGCTTTATACATCTATATCTAGATCTCACGAAGTGTTGTGCAGGCTTGTGTTATTCAGTTGCAGGTTCCTGATTGGACGAAGGTGTGGATCAAGATTGACGCCATTCCTTATTCAATAAGCTCAAGACTCTATCTCTCAGCGCTCCACAAAAGGGCCTCCTTTAGCTTGTTCCATACAAGCAACGAGCCGACCTTCTCTCCTCTTCTTCTCTTTTCTTTAAAAAATTAAATCTTCCTGGTTACCTTGTTTATGCATGAGCTTCTAATTTTTCATACACAAAATATGTCATTAGATCTCATGCATAAGCATTTAAAAAGCTAGATCTCTGTTTTGCAAAAGTTTTCCATAAGCATCATAGATCTGGCATAAAGAAATCATCCTTTTTGCATTGCATTTAAAAGAAAATTTGTAGTTAGCATGCATTAGATTTATGTTTTCTGTTATAAAAGTAAATCCAGCAATCAGTACACATCACATTGGCTTCCCTAAAGGAAAGCCAAGATCCTTGCTTTCCTTGGTTCCTTTTTCACCATTTTATTAACTAGTTTTAACTTAGCTTTTTTTTTCGGTTAAAAGTAGGCTGACCCAAAGGTACTGTTATCCCTAAAGTTGAACCTAGACTACTGGAGTTCAAGCTCAGAGAAATCTTTAAAGAAAATTCAATATTATAAAATCAAAATCAAAACAGAATTGGTATATAATCAAAGATACTGGAAAATCACATAACCATTATAGAGCTGTATGACATAAAATAAAATACAAAATTCAATAACAAGAAGAATACGAGCATGAATTTATGGAATGGACTTGATTCTGTCACTAAATGTTTAAATGATAACTGTATTTTATTATAAGAATCATGTAATGGATTGTAATTGACCATACACAGGATAAATCATAAAAAATACAATTCATAAAAAGAACAAAACCAGCTCATAACCATAATCATATCAAAGTAAAACCTGTATTAAAGATGCAAAGAGTTTTATGTCTTACAGTACACATCAAAATTGGATTCCCATCTCCAATTGCCACACCTTCATATCTAGCTACTATCCCTTATATACAAAACTTTTGAGTTTTTGAGATAATTATCAAATCCTATTTTTATGGATCGAATTTCTTCAAAAATAGCAAAGTCGATTTTTTAAAACAGTCTTAATACAAGTGTAATACAAATCGAAATAGAAATAGACATCTGTCAAACCCTAATTGCTTTCAAAAGCCAACTATCATTCTAAGTCTAAAGACTCTTAGAAGCCTCTGCTAAAACAGCCAAATCACTTAAAACCTGGGATCTTTTTTGCAATCTGGCAAACTCAGCATCCTTGTTCTCCATTTGATTGTGCGCCTCTTTACTCTGGCTCTTCATGTGTTCATACTGCTTCTGGATGGCTCTCTTCTCTTTCAAGATGTCTTTAAATATTGAAAGTAGGTTTTGGTAATTTGCTTCTTTTTCCTCCAAGTCCTCTCGTAACCTTTTATTTGCAATCATTAACTTCTCATTGATACTCTGTAAAAACTTGGTTTGCTCCTTATATGTCTGCAGAGACTTTTTAATCTGGTTCAATTCTGGAGCTATTTCAATAGCTTTTTCTTTCATAAAAACTTCATCTTCTTGTGGAAACTTTGAGATTGAACAGTCTTCCGAATACACCTGTTTATTTGTGCAAAATATTTCAGGTATAGATCCTGCAACACCCTGAATATCAATGAAATTTTCATTATCTAAACAGTATTGATCCTTGGATGCATGTATAGTTTCCTCACTGAAAGAATCATTTACCATTACAATCTCTCCACAGTCTTCATTTCTATTCTTTGGAATATGCACTAATTCCATTTCTGCCTGCATCTTACTCCTTAACCTAGTCCTAGGCTTCAAACCAATGACTTCTGGATTAAAAACCTGAACTTGTTCTTCATTCTTTGAAGTTATATTCTTTAAAATCATACTCAATGTTTCTGGGTTTTCATCTGTAACTGAAGCTTCAGGAAACAAGTTATTTTGGTTTGGCTCTTCTACAAAACCCTTTCCCTCTGCTGCAACATGCTTAGTTTGTTCTTCATGATTTTTCGTTTGCTGGTTCAAGTCTTCTGTTACCCTTTTTCCCTTTTCTTTGGTCTTTTCTTCAAACCCCAACTCTGACAGGAAACTTTCCCAAGTTCATTCTTCTTTATTCAGTTGTGAAATCAACAATAATTTTATTAAACCCTGGTGGTATATAGAACGAGCAGTGTGTTATGGATGGGCTTGAACCCATGTAACCATCTTTTGCAGGATTTTCAACAGATAAAATGGGAGATTAAGTTTTAACCTCCATTGAGATGCATTAACAACCTTAAATGACATTTGAGGACCCTATCATAGTGACCTTCGCATGTAATATAATTTTGAACCATTTCCAAGGGAATTTGCCAATAATACTGCTGAGTTTGAGGCTTTGATTCTTGGATTAAGAGCATCAAAAGACCTGGGTATTAAAGAGCTTGCTATGTTTGGGGACTTCGAATCAGTAATTCAGCAAGTAAAGAGTGTTTACTAGGTAAAGCAATATTTATTGAAAGTTTCTAGAAATGAGGCTTGGGATTTAATTGAAAATTTCTTTATAGCTTTCAATATAATTTTTGTTCCAAGAGAATATAATGAAACAGCTGATTCCCTAGCTTTAGCAGCAGCCTATTTTAAAGTTCCAAAAGTAACACATTTGAAGTATCCAATTGATGTGAGATATAGACCATCTGTTCTAGATGACATCAAACACTGCAAAGTTTTTCATGATGATCAGGAGATAAAAGAATTTCTGGAGTTAATAGGTGAATTTTCAGATGACTTAGTTGATCAAGAACAAGATTTTGAATTAATGGAAAATGAACCTTGTAGAAATGATACAATAGCTGATCATAAGATTGTTGAATTAAAAGGAAATTTCATTCCTAAGGGACTTGTTCCACTTGAGAGGTTGTTTTCAAAGGATGATAGGTTGTTGAAGCCCACCTTGCAAACCACTGAAGAGAATGTTATAGATTATAACATTAGTTCTAAAGATCAGCCTAAAATGATAAAAATGTCAAAATCACTATTAGAGAAGGAAAAGAAAAAATATATTGGTTTGCTGAAAGAATTTGTGGACATTTTTGCTTGGTTGTATCAAGATTTAAGAACTTATGACACTAGCATAATTCAGCATAAAATTCCTTTGAAACCAAATACTAAGCCTTTTAAACAGAAACTTAGAAGGCTTAACCCAACATTACTGCCAGTTATTGAAAAGGAGGGAAAGAAATTATTAGATGCAAAAATTATTGTACCTCTGAGATATTCATCATGGATTGCAAATTTGGTGCCTGTATGTAAGAAAAATGGAGAAATAAGGCTTTGTGTTGATTTCCGCAACTTGAACAGATCTTATTTGAAAGATAATTATTCATTACCAAAAATTGATCAGATTTTGCAGAGAGTTGTAGGATCTCATAGAATTTCAATGATTGATGGTTTTTCTGGTTATAACCAGATTGCAGTACAACCTGATAATAGAGAAAAAACAGCATTCACAACTCCATGGGGGACTTTTATTTATGATAAAATGCCTTTTGGGCTTATGAACACAAGTGCCACTTTTCAGAGGCCTATGGATATAGCCTTTGTGGGGGAGAACGAAAAATTTGTAGTAATATACCAAGATGAGATTACAGTCTTCTCAAAGTTTGATGAAGATCATCTGAAACATTTAAGACAGATTTTTATTAAGTGCCGAAAATTTGGTTTATCATTAAACCCAAAAAAGTCTCACTTTGCTATGACAGAAGGTAAGTTGTTAGGGCATAATGTTTCTACTGAAGGAATCAAAATAGATCCAGAGAGAGTAAAAGCCATCTTAAAAATTAGTATTCCTAGAAATAAAAAGGAGATTCAATCTTTCATTGGAAAAATCAATTTTTTAAGATGGTTTATTCCTAATTTCGCAGAAATTATCAAACATGTCACTAAGATGCTCAAGAAGGATAGGGAAGTTAAATGGTCAAATCAGGCCAAACAATCATTTGAAGCCATAACGCATGCATTAATAGAAGCACCAGTATTGATAGCTCCAGATTATACAAAGGATTTTGCAATTTTTCATTTGCATCTGAAGATACTATAGCTGCTGTGTTATTGCAAAAGAATTCAGATGGCTTAGAATAACCAATTTCTTTTTTTAGTAAAACATTAAGAGATTCAGAGCTTAAATATAATACAATGGAAAAACAAACATATGCATTAGTTAAAGCTCTCAAATTTTTCAGAATATATGTTTTACATTCCAAGATTTTGGCATATGTTCCAAGTTCAGCAGTCAAGGAGATTTTAGCACAACTTGACAGTGAGGAAAAAAGAGGGAGATGGATAGCAAAGGTTATGGAATATGATGTGGATATTTAACCAACAAAATTGGTAAAGGGCCAGAGATTAGCTAAACTTCTAACATAATCAAATTGTCAGGTATTAAATCTTCATTTGATGGCAGAACATTCAAAACAAGATATGACACACAAATCACAATAAAATATAGAAACCATGATGGGCTTGAACTTCATAGGTGAAATTCATCCTCCTTCGAGTGGTCAGCACAAATGGATTTTAACTGCCACTGATTTTTTCACTAAGTAGGTAGATGCAATCCCCACAAGGAAAGCAACTGAACAAGTCATAATTAATTTCCTTCAGGAAAATATTCTTAGCAGATTTGGATGCCCCAGGAAATTAATTACTGATAATGCTCCTACTTTTAAATCGAAAAAAATGATGAAATTTTGTGAAGAAAATAATATTCACTTGAAACAGTCCACACCATATTACCCACAGGGTAATGGATTAGCAGAATCCAGTAATAAAAATATTGTGAACAATGTCAAGAAAATGTTATTTGAAAATAAAAGGAGCTGGGATACCAAATTAAAATTTGCTCTTTGGGCTGATAGAGTAACTATAAAGAAGTCAATTGGGACATCCCCTTTCCAATTGGTATATGGAATTGATGCTTTGTTTCCTGTTCAATTAGTTGCTCCAGTAATTAAATTCCTGTAGGAAATAAAGGAAGAACCTGATGATATAAGAAGAATAATGTTTCAGATAATCCAATAGCAACAGGAGAGAGAAACTATTGAAAATACAGCTGAGATGCATAGAAAAAGGATGAAGGAAAGCTTTGATAAGAAAGTTGAAAAAGATGTTTTTGCAATGGGTGACCTTGTTCTCGGGTGGGATGCACGAAAAGATGAAAAAGGTAAGCATGGAAAGTTCGATAATTTATGGATAGGGCCTTTTACAATGATCAGGATTCTGGGAAATAATACTTTTGTTTTGCAAAATTTGAATGGTGAAGAGATTGCAGGTCCAGTCAATGGACGTTTTCTAAAGTATTTTCACACATATTGAGGGGCAAAGGATCATTATACATATTCACTGTATATATCATTTTAAGTTTTATGAATAAGACTACAGCCCAATAATGTTAGTTTTTGTACCTAGGCAGATGTTCCCTAGGTGACTTTATTTTGCCTAAGTCACTTTAAGAGGGAAAAATGTGACCCTCACATTAAATGTCACTTAATGAGACTTTATAAACATAAAGTCACTTTTTGATAGATTTAAGTGAGTGAGTAATTTTATTTATGTGAATTAAATAAAAGGGATTTTTACTCTCATTGATTCTCATCCGTTGGATTAGATCTCTTTTCCACCGTCGGATTAGAAACTCACTTAGGGTTACTCAAAAAGGCTGAGGGAAGCAAAAGGGCATTCACTTTTCATTTTTTGTATGAGAAGAAGAGAGAGCTGAGAAGGAGGTCGAGCTACAGCAAGGGCACGATTTTCTAGAAGAGTTTTTGCACAGAAATCGAGGAGTACAGGGCATTTATCGCAGGCACAGATTTCGAGAAGAGGTACAGCCTGCATTAATTACAGTACGGCTGCATTTAATATTGCACAGTCTTCGATGGAGTACGGCCTGTTAGTTTGGTTGTATAGCTGCATTAAATACAGCACAGAAATCGAGGGAGTTAACAGCATTTATTTGGCACGGTTTTTGATGGAGTACGACCTGCATTAAATTGCTAGCACGCAAATCAAGACAGGGTACAGTACATTTAATTGCTGGTACGGATTTCTGAACTGTGTACGGTCTGCAATTTATTGGCACAGAAAACGAGGGTGTACGGCTGCTGTTTGCTGGGCACAAGTTTCCAGATTTTGAGATAAAATCTGTGGTGGAGATAAGTTGTATTTCTACTGTATTTCTATCCTTTATTTTGCTGAAGAAAATAAAATATCTCTCTCTCTCTGACTAGTTTTCCCCGTGGGGGTTTTTCCAGGGCTTATTAGCCAAAAATCTCTGAGTATTAATTTATGGTGTGACTGTCCAAATGTTTATTTCAGCCTGTTAGTAGTTTACTGTGTGTTTAAAAATGTTCAGAAATTTTTTTTTAAGTAGCTTCAAGCCTATGCAAAATCGGCTGAAGTGAAAAACATTAAATGTTCATTTAAACCAGCAAGCAGTAAAACTCAGTTTTCTACATGGTATCAGAGCAAAGGGGGCAGAAAACAGTGATTTTTGCACACACAGTAATTTCCAGAATTCAGAAATTTTTGTTATTTTACTTTTGTCAGTGAACAGCACTTTGTTGAGTTGTTGTTGAGATGGCTACAGGACTTAGATTGGAGGATAGGTTGGATGGGACAGGGAATTTTGTGCCGTGGAAGGCCAGAATTTTGTTGTTACTAGAAGAGAATGAGTTGTGGCCGGAAATAGTGAGGAACACTACTGCAAATCCGATCACCATTCCTGCATCTACAGATGCAGCAGCCTTATCAGCCTTCAATAAGAAGGACTGCAAAGCTAGAAGAATTATTCTTGATGCGGTTAAAGATCACATTATCCCTCACATTTCAGGAAAGGACAAGGCTCATGAGATGTGGACAGCCTTGATCAATCTG
>LPNX011159362.1:15999-33044 GCA_001517045.1 Pseudotsuga menziesii | reverse complement strand
CAAGGATGTATACCCCAGGTCTTGAGGTGTGCTATGGTAGAAACAAAACCAGTTTTCACATATGTATCGATAGATTACTTGAGGACACATTCCACACAGATATTCAACAAAACCCTAGAATGGGTGCTCATGGAAAATTTTATACCGATAGATATATTTGTGGATCCCATATGCCTTTACCTTTTAGCAAAGATGCTCTGTGAGCTGGGATTTAGACTGGGTTGTGATTCTTTGACAGTCTTTTATTGGAATGGTAAAGGAAGGAAATCACCCATCCTCAACAAAAGAAAACAAATTTCTCTAATTAGGATTTAAAACTCAAATCACAATGACTTCTCTACAGTTTTAGAGTAGAATAACACTACTTTATGCTTTAAAACTTGAACTAAACCAGAAAGAAACTCGAGAGGTAGTACCTGTTCAAAATTTTGAATCTATATCTCAGAGTGGTTAAAGTTTGATCAAATGATGGATGCTGGGACCTAGGGCTCTATGAAGCTGGAACCAACAAACTAACCTGTGGGAAGAAATAAGGAGCCTACAAATTATCCATTTTCTCATGTGGCAAATCGAAATATCTATAAGAAGCTTGGAAATTATGTCCTCTGACTGTTATTCTTCTTCGTATAATGGGTCTGATTCTTTGTTTTACACCCTCTTGGGATGAATACAGGTAGAGCCTCTTTCTCAGCTGAAAAAAATCAGAGAACTCAATCTCATCCCTAATCAGTTAACAATAAAAAAAAAATTACCATCCCAAAAACACATATTCGAATACCCAAATGATTTTATGCCTGAGGATGGTGAAATTGAGCTCGAGGACTCTGGTTTTTATTGTGCAGTGATATTTGGCTGGGCACAAATAGGGCTTTGTTATGCCCAAGTCAAGACCAATCCTCATTCATCATAGCATCTGATACCAAATGGCCAAGAGCATGTAGGGAAGAGCACAACACACCTGGCATCTTAATCCGACTGGGGTCCATGGCCCCCAAAACAAATACCTCTATTTTTTGTGCAAGCTCATAATAGGACTGTGAAATGGGAATCGAAAACACCTGTTCTCGGACCTCTAGAGTTCCATTCACTGGAAAAATCTCTTCGGCTTGAAACCACACATTATTCAGTTGATTATCAATGTATTTCCCTAACGGAGTACTGTAGATCATTCTCATCCATCTTCTTTGCTGCATCGTGGAGAGCCTTCCATTCAATCTTTGGGAACATATGCTTCAAGAAATCAGGGTTAAATGGAACCTCCTTTCTCACAAAATTCTCAACTACCAACTCCAACGGAAACCCCCTGGTCACTCCTCCATGAGAGACGCTGTTTCGGGCTCGAAAGATCATCCATGGCCGGTTATGGCATACAAAATTCAAAAAAAAAATGAACATAACCCCCGCGCGCTGAACAAAATTCACAAAAAATCAAACATAAGCGCGCTTAATCTCTTGGCCATCGCTGTATCGACGCCTTGACCGTTTTATAAGTCAACAAAAGACGGTGCCGTCGCTATAGCGACGGTCTAGCATGGATACAGCGACGAAAGCCGGGGATTCTTAAAAAAATTGTAAAAATGCATAATTTACCCTTGATTTTTCCACGAAAGTAAAACTAACGTGGAAAACTAACGTGGCAAAATTGATCACATGTACTAGTGCTTCCTAAAACAAATGTATATTTTTTACATAAACAAGTGGTAAAAAAAGACAGTAGATTTATAAAGCAAATAATGAGAAGGTTCAACCACAATTTTCTTTTAAAGACTTTGAAGCAAGTAAGCTTTCCTCTTGTTTCCTATGTTGGACAAATGGATTGTCTTGCATTCGAGAGTATATGGAAAAAGAGAAAGCTAGACAAATCCAAAGGCCTGAAAGAGATGCAACTCTTGATATTGCAGTGAATGTGAGTCCTTGTCAATCAGTGTTTCCAATATCTATTGTAACATTTTGTAGGGTCATACCTTGGGATTTATGAATTGTTAAACCCCATGCCATATGAAGTGGTAGTTTCCTACGAGATCCCCTTGTTATTGGAGATATTGAAACATAAGTAGGATTCAAAACATCCCATAAGGGTCCTTTGTAATAGAGGAATTCGACAACAAAAAAATATGGTAAGCTAGGAGGTTGTTGATTGGAATTGTACACAATGTCAATGACTTTTCCAAGTGAGTTGTTAACAAGTCCCACTTGAACCCATAAATTAGAAGTTGACATGAATTGTTGACCAATCACAAGAAGGACCTTTAATGACAACTGCTCGTCGTCAATGGATCCATCGTAGTGTTTGTTCCTTTGCTCTGCGAAACAATGTGCAATTGGCATATTAAGCTGTTTCAACATGTGTTTCTTGTGCAGTGCAATAGAGGTATTGGTGGGATATAAGTGGATAGATTGTTGAAAAGAGAAATTTTCCACATATAAAAGGCATGAGCTTGTTCTTGTCATTAGGAGTTCATAGTATTCAACAGTTGGTGTTCCATTTCGTAGGTTTAGCAAGAGTTGGCAAAAAGCAATTTGACAAGGGCTATTTCCTTATTGTAGAAAAATTGTTTCTAGTGTGATAAAAGTATCAAATGTATGCCATAGAGCTATTCCAATGGATGAGCCTGCATACATGGGGATGTCCTTTATAGGAGTAAATTGTCCAAAGTCACCAACAAGGATTATGGAATGACCACCAAATGGAATTGTAGAATTTGAGGGGAAATATTGGCGTAACAGTGCATCAATTTGAGTCAACATGTTTGGCCCGATAAAGTGCATTTCATCTATGAGAATATAGCGAATATGGAGGAGTTCTTCTTGAAGTTTTGAAAGGGATTGGCATTCAAGGGGTTGCATTTCACCATTGGGTATTCGAAGAGCAGAATGTATTGTAGATGCATGTATATTAAAAGCAGCAACACCTGTTGGAGCAAGGAGAAGAAATGCGTAGTTACTTTGTTCAGATGGAGTTTGTAGTGCAGATTTTAAGCAAGATATCATGTAAGATTTCCCAGTGCCTGCAGTATCTTAAATCACCATTTTGAGTGATGGAGCGGATGTAGTATTTCTAAAATGAGAAATGACAACATCAAAGGGAGACAAGGAATCAGGGGAATTGGACAATGATAGGATTTATTCATGTAGTTGGGTGGTTGAGCGATTGAGGTCAATAAATGATGTTTCTATATGATGCAAGTCATTGGTTATATTGTTATGTGTCCAATCGTGATTTTTTTCAAAATCATGATGTCCAAGCATTTCAAGGTCATCAATTTGGATGTTGTTTCCTTGTTGCATTTGACAGAGAAGTTCACATTCATTCATGTTATGAGACAATGGAAAGTTAATAGCATCAGAATTTGAATCATCGTATAGAGGTGTACAGGGTTCTTGTTATGCACGTTCAACATGACGAATAGTATATGTGCCTTTAATTTGTTTCCAATGAGAAATAATTTGAGAAGTTGTTGTTCCAATATCCTAAGGGGTGGAACGAAAATGTTTGTATAGAAGAAGTTTTTTCCAACAAAATGGTTCAAAAGATGTAGAATAAAATGGAGGAATGGAAAGGAATTGTGGATAGACTCTAACAATTTTATGATGTAAGTTTTGTTTCCATGGATTTTTTTTCGATTAGGAGAGAATGACCAAGAACAAGCAACTTCAAGTAAGCTCAGATGTTCAAGATCTACTGGTCTTTGCGTGTATGCAAATATAAATGGTGGATTTGGAGGGATGTTATTAGTCCCATTACAAACACGACGGAAAACACTTTGACTCACATTCAGCGAAAAGAAGTGATGGTTACAAAGAACAAGTTGGAGTTTTTGCAGCATGTGACATGTCTCTTGTGCACTAATGTGTCGTTCTACAACTGTTTGTGAAAGAACTTAAGTTTGATTGGTTGAAGAATGGGGTCATCACTCACTACTACATTTCGATCCAAAATCTGACGAAACAATCCGACAGCGCGTGGATTTCTCTTTTTAAACTTACCAAAAATCACAAGGATACATTTTTTCTTTGTAAATGTGGCCACAAGCATTGGTGAAGCGACAACTATTCTCATAACCGTCGGTTAAGCGATGGCGCGTTAGTAAGCGTCGTTTAAGCGACGGAGCCTTCAATTGGTCAACTATTTAACATGGACAGCGTCGTCGCATATCCGACACTTAGGTTCATTTCCTACCCATTAGGCTAGTGGGTATCTATTGAAATCTTCTTTGTAATCCTTATGCCAAAGTTGACAACCAACTAGGGCCAACTAGGCCAAACACAATTCAAAAAAGCTAGATTTAATTGCAACAAGGATGAAAGATCAAACGCAAACTTAATACCATCAATAAAACCCTAACTAACAAAAAATTAGATGTCACCTAATTTGCAATATACACAATACAAAAGAGAAACCACCCATTTTCAATGTACACAGTAAAAAAGAGAATTTTCAATGTAAATAATACACAAAGAGAAACAACTCATTTTTCAATGTATACAATATACAAATGATAGATTATTTTTATTTTAGATGGATAGATTTTTTATTGTCACATATTTCTATAGACATGGATATATAAGCCTCATATTGATACATAATGTCAATACACTACCATGAATTAATAAAATCTCTATGAGTTGAAGTGACCATCAACGATATTCCTTTGTACCCTCCATTGTTCAAAATTTGAGCTGAAGATCCCACCACTCAAAATATTGTGATACTTTGTGTATAAATCATGACCTCTGAGGAAGTTGTTCTTTAACACATACTCGATGTTCCCAAAATTGTAGGACATAACCTAGTCAAGGTTGTTTCACCATGGATCCTTGAACATGAATGTCCCTGCACTTTCTATTAATAAATTCAATACTTAATCTTATAAATAATGGGGGTTTAAAATTAAATATGACAATATACCCACCAAAGACCATGTTACAAATCCTTTTGAGTATTGAATATTGTTTTATAATATATATATATATATATATATTAATAGGGTCAAATAAATTAAGTTAATTATTAAAAGACAATTTAAATTGAGTTAAATACATTTGTCAAAATACAAACCTGGATTTAATGACAGAGTGTACCACCACCACCTCAGTATCACCATCAAAGGAAGAGGGCACTGAGAAAGAAATAAAAAGAAACAAAAAATACACTTGGAATTGCATGGTTGTTCAACCTCCTTTTAAACAAGAATTAAGAAATAGGTTTTTATTTAATAAAAAATTAAGAAAAAGCAGAGTCCCTTTATATTAATGAGCTTTTTGCGTTTTGTGTAAATTAAGACGGTTTTAGCAACAACAAACCAACACTGGAATGTTTCGTATATCTAAAAAGGAGTCGCAATGGGAAGACCAAACTGTGAAGGAAGAAAGCCAGAAGAATCGCGCATAAGTGACGTGCACGGGTCCAGTTTCGGTGAGTTGGGTTTGTTCCGGAGGCTTCTCGTCAAGGAAGAATTTTTTTCCTTTAAATTCCGCGTACACAGCCGCTATGGATTGAAAAGATCTCTGTTGTGTATAAAATACATTGCATCCAACCGCAGGAGTATTTTGGGTTTTTGCTTATATTGTTAAATCGGCATCACGAGAAGCTCTGGGTGCAGCAGAGAAGTGTTATCTGTGAGATTTAGAATGGGAATGGGAGGGGTTTCTGCCCTTTGTCCGCAGAGAAGGGTTGGTATTTTAGATGGTGGGAAGCATTCTTCAAGGGGTTACATAGGCATCACTATGTAGGATTCGTTCAAGGGGGGCCTGGATATAAAGCACCGGTGCTGGATCTTATTAGAGAGGGTTTTTGATACTGTTATGTTCAGTCTGCTAGCTGTTTTCATTGTGTCCCTGTTATTGGTACATGGCACCGGGGTTGTTTTGTCAAGGGCCAACAATCTAGGCAGTTAGTGCTTTGAGACCTCAATTGCAGACAAGGACAGTCTGAAGAGGCTTAGGATTGCGATGGTGACTTGCTCGGATGAGTCTGGGACCATTCCTGCAAGGTCCTTTCAAGGGCTTATGAAATTGGTTGAGCCCAACAAAAGAAGCTATGCTGACAGACATCGGTATGATTTTATTGATGAGAGCAATACTGTTGATAAGAACGGCCCCCCCAGCTGGAGTAAGATCCTGGCAGTCCGAAAGAATCTGCCCAAGTATGATTGGAACTTCTAGAATGATGCGGTATGACTTGCTCCATAAAATGACCCCTCTCTCCAATATAAGGGATCATTTATCTGTATAAGAAAATAGTAGGTCGTAACTGGTTCTACATGATGTTTTGAAATTGTTATTTTTTGGGTTATTGGGTAATTCTTCCATTTCTTAGGAGATTACATGCTTATCATGTTTGGTCTATTCAGGTTTTTTATTTATAATAGTTTTGGTAAATTGGATCATAACCCTTTCTCCATGCAACCTTCATCCTCAATATCAGAGTCACTATCAGATGGCTGAAGATGATCCCTCTCATCTAAGAGAGGCAAGAATGGATCAACGCTGCTAGCCCCCCCTTAATGATGTAGTGCTGGAAGAAACATATTTTCGAGGCTTCAAGCAAAGGCAGCTTGTCCCTCTTACGCCTCCTGCTCCACAATCACAAAAGAAACAGCTTAAATGAGAGTAAACAACTTTGTGACCCATGTGGCACACCCTGGCACAAATAGAACAACACCCTTTAGAAACAGTCAGATCGCAAGTGTAGCAGAAGTACTAATGTTGTTCCATAAAGTTGCTTCCATTAGTGGTGAATGTACAAAATTTTGATGCAAGTGACCGTTCACTGTTACTCTCATCATCATCTTCTTTATCCATACTAGCCAGTTCTCCATTAGATGTGCCATCATCCTCATCATCATCTGCTGATGTGGCATCACACTCAATCGCACTAGAATGGACTCCCTGATTGACTGGATTAACTAAAGCCTCCGAGTTCTTTCTAGGAACACTAGGCTTCAACTTACAGCTGGCAGAATCATTGTTAGAACTAGTGTTTGACCAAGGCTTCTCTGTTAATTTTTCAAAAACATGCTTGTTAGCACCATACGAACCTAGTGCAGAAACCAAAAAACCCAAGACAAACTTCAAACCCTCCAGATGGGTTTCATCGGCAGACAACTTGACCACCATATCAATTTCCCTCTTGATAATAGGCTTTATTGTGGACTCACCATTTTCCAACTGAACTACAAAATTGAAGTATGCTTTCGCAGTAGGAACATCAAATGACAGGAATGCCTTCTCTAGACCCACAAGCAATGCATCAAGAATGTGATCACAAAGTTCTCTTGATTTTGAATCAGATGAAGGTGACACCAGAGCATTGATGAAAGCAATAGATGAATATCTTACTGAATTAGAGACTCCTGTTGGCAAATTACCTACAGCTGATTGAGCAGTATATCCTAGCAACATTTTTTCCAGCCATGAATCCAAAGGAGATGAATCCATCAATAAGAACTTTTCTTGCAAGGTGTGTTTCAAGTTAATATAACTCGGATCACCTGTTAAAATATTAACAAATAGCGGTAGCACCTTCATATTCACTGACTCATTATGGCATCCATCCAAAGCATCAATTAAAGGAAAAAAGTTACCATTGCCTCCAAGAAATTCCTGGAACTTGTTGGATTGGTTCAACATCAATGAGTCCTCAATGTTCCCCAAATAAAACTTAAGCAAAATTACTTTACTAGGATCCATTCTCAGGCATTCCACCATATCAGTTGCACTTGTAAGTAGATGCTCTTTAATAGATAAGTTAACCTCCTTGCTTGAGATCATTTCTTTTACCAGGATTTCCATGTTCTTCAGCAAAAATAGATCACTATACATACATCTCTCTTCTATAGAGGGAATTAAATTATTGAACAGGATTCTATATTTATCATGTATACCCTCAAATAGCCTGTTAAACTTTATGGTCATTATGACCTCAAGCAAACTATTGAAAACTTCTACATCAACCTCAATTCCCCCTAATGTATCTCTTGCTCTGAAAAATTGCTCAATTGTATACAAAAATCCCTCAACAGAGAGGGTAGAAGAGACCACAGCTGCACTCCCTGGATGAACATGTGATGGGAAACCATGCAACGAGGAGCTCAGAAAAAATTTGTTTAGGTTCCCTGTGTTTTCTTTGCTCACAATTCCTCTAAACTTTGTCAGAGTTCCAAGTACAGACTGTATGAGCTTAAAGCTAGCTCCTAGCTTCCCCAACAGCTCTTCCTTCTTTGACTTGTCATAACCTGCTTGAAGCAACAAATTTAGTGAAAACAGTGCATCATCTTCACATTCTTTTCCATCAAGAACAAAAAGCACATCTTTTCGTAGTGCCTCGACATGCATGCTCAAAAGGGATGTCAATATTTTCAGCAAAACACTTGATTTCCCATCCTTCAATACACAAAAAACTAACTGCTCACAAAGTGTGAGTAATGAAGTATCTTTAGATGTCTGCTCTATCCAAAATGTGTCCTCTCTTGAAACTGGGATCTTTCTCAAAGACACTTTCCACAGACCTTCCTGGAGCAATGATAAAATTAAAGACAGCCATGCACTATGCCTTAAGAATAACCAACCCCTTTCCTTCACACTATGATCTTTGTATGATGTTTGAAGCTGAGAGAGTATATCTAGAATGATATTTGCTAGCTGTGATAGCTCCCCTATATGGCCAAAATGAACATTATGGCACTGAATTCTGCTAAAAATTATCAAGTAATCAATTTCAAGCAACTTGTCTCTGCCCAATTCGGGACTCCATGGCAAAGCACCAGCTTCCTTAACATCAATATCTGATAGAGTGATCCAGCCAAGTACAAAACAATATCTTTCAAGTATAAGCTCATGCACTTGGGAAGCTTCCCTATTCTGCCACACTTCCAAAATGTGACAAACAACATAATAGAGATCTAAAAGAGACTCCTTTTCATCCTCTGAGACTAGAAAATCCATCCCCATCCACATGGGAGATGACTCCACCATCATTTCAGAAGGACAAGGTATGGTTGATCTTGAGAATGGCTATTTTTCAAATGTTTTGTATGTGCCATCTCTAGCATCAAATATCCTTAGTTTCTATCAAATGACACATACAGTAGTGCCTAAGAGAGTATATTTCATCCCTAATGATGTTGAGATAAAGGAACTTGCATCCAGGAAACTCATTGCTAAAGGCCTTGCAAACCATATGCAAAAGCCTATGAGTTCTCCCACTTTGTGGTGGATGCAAAGCCCACCGCTTTGCTAACTCATGGAAATGAAGTTAGTAGGATGTGGCATGAAAGGTTTGGCCATATAAATTTCAAATATTTTCAGCAATTACAGAAAAAATCCATGGTTGAAGGCCTCCTGGTCATCAAGGCAACCACTGGAAATTGCAAGGGCTGTGTGGTTGGAAAACACCCTGAGCACAAGTTCGATCGGGGGAAGGCAAACCGAGCTACATGCATATTGGGGTTGATACATTCTAATATCATCATTCCAATTCCATTCACATCCATGAATGGATCAAGGTATCTTCTTACTTTTATTGATGATTTTTCAAGGTACACATGGGTCTTCTTTCTAAAAAAGAAGCCTGAAGTATGTGAACAAATTTTTTAACTGAAGGCCTTGATCGAGAATGCCTCTGGGCTTAAGATCAATATCTTGAGATATGATAATGGTAGGGATTATGTCAATAATTATTTGTTGCACATATTCTCCCAAATTGGTATTCAAGTCCAACATTCAATTCCCTACACTCCCCAGCAGAACGGAGTAGCGGAAAGGAAGAATCAGTCTCTCAAGGAGATGACCACCTGTATGTTGGAATCAAAGAAGTTGGATGCAAATTTGTGAGTTGAATCCATGCATTCTATATAATACATTCAAAATATGGTGCCACACTCATCCGTGAAAGGGAATACCCCTTTTGAAGCATACTTCAGACACAAGCCAGATGTGTCAAACCTGCGGCTGTTTGGGTCCACTGCATAGGCCCGGATTCCACTTGATAAAAGAAGGGATTTGCAACTGCAAAGCATAGAATGTCTATTTATTGGGTATCATGATGAATCAAAAGGTTTCAAGCTTCTGTATATCAAAATAAAACAGAACATCATCGAGAGAACTGTCAAGTTCGATGAGCCTCTTCAAGAGGTGGAACTAGTGAAGGAGAAAACTGTTGAATTTCCTTTCTATTCTACTAAATATTTGGATGATGAAATTGGGGGTGATGACCTTGATTTGGATCCTCTTATTTTTGTTATAAATGTGCAGAAAACATTAGATTCTGAATCAAAACCTGAAGTACAAAATCATCTTCCCACATGGGTCCGACAGACAATCTCCTCCATAGGAGATAACATTGGAAATCCAAATGATCCAAGGAGAACCCGATCTGATTTCCAAAGAGAAGGTATTGCGATCTCTTGTCATGATAATTTTCTATCTGAAACTTGTTATTTGATGATTATTGCAGACCCAAAATCCTACTACCATGCTCGGAAGGATCCGAGATGGCAAGTTGCCATGGATGAAGAGATGAATTCTCTTCAGAAAAACACTACTTGGGAGCTAGTTTCTCTTCCTCTGGGAAGGAAATTGGTTCAATGCAAGTGGGTGTTTCAGAACAAGGTTGCTGGTGGTAGAAGCACCTAAAAATATAAGGAAAATCTTGTGGCAAAAGGTTTCTCTCGGTTCCAAGGTGTGGACTACCATGAGACCTTTGCACCGGTTGCAAAAATGGACTCCATCCACCTAGTTTTGGTAATTTCAGCATCTAAGCAATGGGAAGTGAATCATATGGATGTTAAGTCATCCTTTATACATGGATATATTCATGAGGAGATATACATGAAGCAGCCTAAGGGATACATCACTGATCCATCTTTGGTTTGCAAGCTAAAGAAGTCACTATACTGGTTAAAACAGGCCCCAAGAGAGTGGTATTCCAAGATGGATTCTTTCCTTTTCTTGCAAAACTTCCAAAGGTGTATATC
This sequence comes from Pseudotsuga menziesii, assembly GCA_001517045.1. Taxonomy (NCBI): domain Eukaryota; kingdom Viridiplantae; phylum Streptophyta; class Pinopsida; order Pinales; family Pinaceae; genus Pseudotsuga; species Pseudotsuga menziesii. The sequence continues at coordinate 22,068 of LPNX011159362.1, read as the reverse complement.
AGATCCAAATGTGTATATACAGCAGTTTGATGGTCATTTTATTATTATTGTTTTATATTTTGATGAATTAGTGATCACAGGTAGCATAGTTGCTTCCATTTCAGCCATCAAAACTGCTCTCCACAATGCCTTTGAAATGAGTGATTTCGGGCTCCTAAAACAATTTTTGGGGCTCAAAATTGAGCAAATTTCTGATGGGATAGTGGTCAGTCAGTCCAAATAAATATCAAACATGTTATTCAAGTTTAACATGGATGAATGTAGGCCTGCACCATTCCCTTTCCTTTAAGGGATCAACCTTGAAGAAGGAAAAAGCACACCTCCCATGGACTGCACTATCTATCGACAGTTGATTGGTAACTTGTTGTACTTAACACATTCTCAGTCTGATATCAGTTATGCCATGAATTTTGTATCAAGATACATGCAGCAGCCTCATGATATTAATTGGAAGGAAGCTAATAGGATCCTCTAGTATATTTAGGGAACCAGGACCTACGACATTCACTATGCTCCAGACTCCGAGCTAGAGCTGGTTGAATACACAGATTCTGATTGGGCGGGTGATTCTATTGATCAGAAGTCTACTTCCAGATATGTATTCATGTTTGGTGGTGTCCCCGTTTTCTGGTATAGCAAAAAACATGCTTCCATAGCATTATCTTCAGTAGAGGCCGAGTATCGAGGAGCGGTGAATGCTTGCATCCAAGCAGTTTGGTTGCAAGGCATTCTTTCAGAGTTTGACCTTTGTAGTACTTTGTCCACTGTCCTCTTTTGTGACAATCAAACTTCTATTAAGATATCCATAGATCCAGTTACTAGGTAGAGGACCAAGCATGTAGATATCCACATGCACTATATCAGGGAGCTAGTGCTTGACAGAATCATCATTCTGCAATACTTCCTGACTCATGAGCAGATTGCAGACATATTCACCAAGAGATTTTCAAAAAATAAGTTCACTTACCTCCGTTCACTATTGGCGGTGAGTTCATCAAGGTGATTAGGACTAATTTCAGTGTTCAACTTGAGGGTGGGTTTTTCCCACTGGGTTTTCCCTCTTTTCCTCACTTAGTTTGTTTTTTAGCATTGTTTCAATTTCAGCATTGTACAGGGTGACCTATGGCCTTATTTGTCGTGGCCCTAGCATTTTTATGCATTTTATATTTTCTACTCCTCCTGAGTATAGCTTAAGGGGGGTTGTTGGAGACATTTACCATCATACACACTCTTTTTGATCAATTTGGCCAACTTAAACCACTATCCTAAGTATTATTGACTTAATTGACATTAGAGGAGCACTTGATGACATCAGCTAGTTCACACCCACACCTACCTTCAGTCAAGGAGGCTAACTAGAGCACTTCGGGGGTGATCTAAGTGGCATTAATGCCCCATATTGCTAACTGATGGTTACAATAAGTTAAACAGAGCAATAAAGGCACCCTCCTTCATTAAATTGATTATTTATTGATTAATTAATGAACTGGAGTCAACAAAGGCACCTCCAACCACTTCGTATGTTCAGTTACACTTCAGTTAACCTCATCATAGTTCATTGGAGTCATTCATGCGCTACTACTTGATGGTTGGCTTGCTATGAAGTGTGTCTGACCTACTTTCAATTAGACTCGGTCATTTATTGCACTCCAAATTTGGTTAGGGCTCAATTGAGTCAATTAGGGTTTTGATCAGTGGTTAACTGGAGTGTTGACTATGGCTTACATCCAGTTAAGCTAGACTCACTCATTCAATTCAAATGACCTCCTTGGGAATTCAAATTGCTTTTCCATTCATGCTTGCAGCATGATCATTGTATTGTATTACTCATTCTTTGTGTGAATATACAGAGCGGCTACTCATTTTGTAGCACAATTACACCATTTTCATGAGTTATTGTTATTAATCTTTGATGAGACTTGTGTTTAGTCCCTAGATTACTGTGACAGATTAGTGAAATCTTATGTAATAATTGCACTAGTTACTCAAAATATCACATTATGTTATTTTGTGTATCTGTCTCATGTGTTTATCTAGTATTTGTGAAAAGAATTCAAAATGGCATTTAATAATTTGGATAATTGTAGCGAAGGAATTTTGTTTCATAATCCTTTAAATTCAAGTAGCATTTTGGGAAACTATGATGTTTATAATGGTTAAATTCTATGAACCTACCATTGCATTAAAACAACTAGAAACTTAATTATAATCCAATTCATCCCTTTAAACAATTTTATATGCATTGGGCATGCTTAAGGGAAGTTAATTTATATTACCAAGTAGGAAAAGAAATTGTGGATACTATAATCCTAAGTATATATAAGGATTCTATAAAATATTTACAAATTCGAAAATGGGATCTCATGGAATTATTTATTGACCCTTGAGATGACTAACAACCTCCTTAGAGAAAGAAACATATTTTTATAGAAACCTCCAAGTAATAATAATGAGGTTTAACTATATTTTTAAACAAATAATGGGTTGAGCTTGTTTCAGTTCATCATACCAACTATTTTGACAATAATCAATTCTAGGGGATTGATTTTCGATCTAGATAGGATCAAAATAATACCATGCATGACTTATTGGGAGGGTTTTTCCCTCCTAGGTTTCCAGTTAAATCCATTTCCCTATATCACGATATTGTAGAAAATATTCATGAAACCCAAAATTTGGTTTCCACTTTGACTCATAGTTTACCTCAACATATAAAATTTATCACAATGTACTAGCAGGAGGGATCTTCAAACAATGAAAAAAATAATTATATTTATGGATAAGGATACGCCCTTTGAGTCACACAGTTAGGCGATGACATATGTTAAACATAGTCATTCTAGTTTGAGTTCATGTTGTCTAGATCCATGCTTGAGTTGTGAGAAACATCGTTATGGGTTATTGGTGGTTCATGTTTAGGACAATTTCATGAACAAGGTTCATAATATACCCATTAAGATATTACAATAATGTGAAAATATATGGTAAGTGAGTTAATATTGTACTATATTGGAATGAAAATGGAATAAGATTAATAGAAATATAATAATGAAAGGTGGACTTGGGATTATATCTCCCTAGGAGCAATTTAGGTGGGAAAAGAACCAATGAGAGAGGAAATATGGGCGAATGCAATAAATATTTTTTTATTTGAATTTACAAAATTCTAGTCCCAAGAGCCTTCATATTCATTTTTCATATGTGGCTTATGACTTATTATTCCTGTCTTTATTGGTGTGAACACATTGTTCATGGAATCCTTGCTTATATGAAAGCCTTGGGGAACTAATTAATATACCTTTTGGAAAAACCAAAATGGAGCATACTCACTAGAATGTTTTTTCTATTACAAACATGATACCAAGAGAGAGATGATGCTTCCATAGTATTACTCCTATGAATGTATGCAGAAACCATGATTGAGTTACAAGTAAGTTTTCCTTGGTTATACCTATTATTAGAGATTTCGTAGCCAACTTATATTGGAGCATTGGATGGAAGTGAAATAGCTTTAGGGATTTCTTATCAATGAAGGGATACCATTCCTTTTGTTATATAAGGATGAAGAAAAATTGAGGATGGCTAGTGGGATGGTTGTTGTGGAGATGGGTTGGAATGTAATTTCCTCATTGTCATATATCGAAGTTGGGATAGTGAGGGAAACCAAGATATATCTAGTAAATTTACCCTTTTTGTTCCATTGCGAGTATTGGGGTGGAACCTAATTAAGTTATTGCCTATGATTGAGAGGAAAATCACTCCTTAAAAGAGATTCGAGTTCAAATATATATTTAATAATTATTTTAATAATTGGTGATATTAATTCACGTAGTTGATCCACACACACACAAACACATATTAAAGTAGGGAGGAGTTACATCTCTTCACATGTCCTTATTACATTTATCATATATAATCTTTATTAATTACTTAGACAAATTTATTATTTATTTACATATATTCTATTTGGTATGTTACATGTCATCCCTCCTTGGAATTCCTTGTGCAAACACATATTAAAGTAGGGAGGAGTTACATCTCTTCACATGTCATTATTACATTTAGCATATATAATCTTTATTAATTGCTTAGAAAAAATTATTATTTATTTACATATATTCTATTTGGTATGTTACAAGTCATCCCTCCTTGGAGTTCCTTTTCTAGAATAATTGTTATTTTGATGAGTAAATTTTTGAATTTCTTGGATTCTTCAAAGAATATTTTGATTCCTTTTAACCTTTGATATTGGTATGATGAATATTACAACTTACGTGATTTTGATGCTGATCTAGTACTCATATAAGTTGACCCTTCTGAATTTCTGATTTGATATTTCCATGGTGAACTAGTTTCATCATGTTGATATTTGATATTTTTGCATGCATTGGTAGTCACTATTATTTAGCTGACATATGGCTTCCTCGGTGATGATCGATGGATCTTCAAACATTGTTGAATATGTATCTTATGACAGGTACTTGAATTGTTTCTTGAATTCAACTTCTGGATGCTCTTTGACTAATAGAATTCCATCATCAATTTAACACTTTGAACTTTAGTGTCACTTGAATATGATATGGTCTCCTTGTCTATAGTGGGAACTTCTAAAAACTGAATTCAATTAGATTGATTATGATATCTTTATTTCTAGTTTCAACCTTTACTTTCATGATTGAAACACCATTACATTTTATTTATTTTTATTTCATTAAATCATATTTGATTAAGATTTTCATATAATTTATTTCCTTGTATTTATTTGCAAACTTATTCTCCTATTATTTATTGGCATCCTTTTGTTCTTGTGATTCTTGATTACAATGAATTGCAACATCTTACACATATTTTATATATTTGTGTGTTGAAGGATATTTTACATTTTCATCTATTACATCATCGCCATTAGGATCATTTTCAATTCCTTTATTTTCATAATTATACTCTTCTATTTATTCATCTTCTTCATGATTATCATTGACATAATGTTCATATTCATCAATATTCGATCCATGTGTATCTTCCTTTTTGTTATTGTCATTCTCATCAAAATCTTCTCTAAATTCACCTTGGTCTTCCACATTTTGGAATTCAATTTTGTCCTCTACATCCTTCTTTCCTTCATCATCGCTATCATCTTCTTTATCATGGTCTTGCCTTTAGCGTGTATTATACTATATATTATGTCATTATTACATTTAACATATACAATATTTATTAATTACTTAAAGTAATTTATTATTTATATACATATTCTTATTTGGTACATAACATTCATATGGAGATATTTTTGCAGATGCATCCATTAAGTTACCTAGTGATTTCGATGCGATTCTTTAATTCTTAATACTGTTCTTTGTATTTGTAACATCCCTCTCCCATACCCTAGATATTTTGTAAATACAAACGTTTATTCTACTTTTTTTCGGGTGAGGAGCTCAAGGACAAGGCCCCACCGAAAACAAAACTTGCAGCCTATATAAGTTAAAAAAACATAGGAGGCATAAGACAATGACACAACTTAACAAGGGGCCGACTAAAACCACAAGGGATAAAAATGAACGATTAAAAGATCCAGAATGGATATGGTAGTCTTACGTATCGTTTGGATTATGGCAATATTAGAGATAAGGTCTGCACCTACCCAGGGTACCTGCTTCGCTAAAACTTACCCCAACTGAGACACCATAACTTGGTACTTAACCCTAATAAGATTAAGCGGGGATAGAAGGAGTGACACTCATTTCAGCATCGACATAGAAGAGTTAAGGAGTTAAAATAAAAAGAGTTAAGATGATGAGAAGAGCAACCTAAAAAGCTAACTGTCGAGGGACTATAGGTCATAGTCTCCTTAAAATTCAATAAGAAAGATAGCACCTTCAACATACCTTGTTTGATAAATACCATCTACCTAGGCTAATATATATATATAGACTTATACTCGACTTACATGCATAAATACATGAAATTATTTATATATGGTAATATAGGAATGCCTACGTTGGTAGGCGGGATGAATAAATTATATTTACCTTACGCCATTGTAGCACACTCCCATTAGTGGCGTGG